>VXBI01009545.1:1500157-1640866 GCA_013397375.1 Toxostoma redivivum
TTTTGCTTTTGGGGTGTCATGTTTACCAGAGGGAAGACATGACTTAATCAGTAAGTCAGTCCTGAATTTAAAAATTTTTCACAATTCATCCACCTATTGCTTTCCATGTGTAGCCTAACCTCAGAGCAGCTGAAGCTTCTGTGCCTGTATCCATCATCCCTGTACTGCAGGCAAGAGCCAACCTTACACCCCTTTAGCATCTGGCATGTAGCAACTCCTCTGTGTGTTTCAGCTTTGAAACCTAAAATGCTCAGAGCTTTTTTTCACCTTTAGGGCCTTGAGTTCATACCCTTTAGCTTGAAATATTCTTTGATGTGTATTTTAGCATTTTCTGGCTAAATACCCTTGCTTGAGGCGTTTAGTTATATTTGATGCTGAGACATTTTAATTTAAATAACTGATTAGATGTTAACTCTCCTGTGACAGAAGCACACATTAGGAACCAGGGCCTGTTCTATTATGCTTCTGCATTTTCATTCCTTTGAGCTGTTCTTGCTATGTGGGTGCAAATCTTAAGTCATTCAGTGCTTACAGTGTTGCTGTTAATCATTCTGCTTTAAGGCTTCTGCAGCACTTCTAATTCTATTTACAGATGCAAAGAGGTGCCTGAACTCTTACCTTCTGTTGCTAAAGAAAGTGTTACAGGAAGATAAGGAAGTCTTAAAACTCAAATATGTATGTCAGCTTTTAAAAGTCTGACCCCAAGAACTTGTGGCCCACCAAACAGCATCCCTATGCTTCCAAAAATGTGACAGTATGTACATTTTGTGGCAATAAAAGATTAGCACTTCACATAGGAACATTTGGAAATTACCTTTAATGCTGGTGCTGAGATACGTGTGATTGCTAAGAGGCCACAGTCAACTGGCCACAATTAACTCAGGTTAATTTCAAGGTGTTTTAAAGAACAAGAGGTACTTCCAGAGATGTCTGAACCCTCTAAGCATCTCTATTGCCTTTGGTACTCTGATTAGGGAGGAACCACTGCTCCTGAATTGTGACTTATCAGTCACGCTTAAACTCAGTTGGAATAAAGTCAGACCTAACATTCAGATTTATCGAAGTATGGAAATCCAAGGCTCTTGGGATAAAGTCAGATCTAACAGATTTATCAAATTGTAAAAATCCAAGTATGATGCTTGGAGATGAACTTGGAATGAAATAAATCTCCATTCAGAAATGTGCTTGCCACCATATCTAAATATTAAACTGTTGGATGATAAATGTGCCTTGTTAAAAGGTTATTGCACAATACTGCAGCATTCAGTAATTGAGCTTTTGTCGTTTTGGTTTTTTTCTCCAAACATGAATAACTGCCTACATTAACAGACAGTTTTGCATGCATGGTTCTGATAGGATTTCCTGCAAAAATCCCTGAGGAAATACTTGTCTGACCAGACAGATTGCTTTCCAGTGATGTGATGTGCTGTCAGTCTCCCGAGGAGCAAGACTTTTGACTGATAGCTAGAGGACGGTCACATACTGTCAAATGTTTGTCACATGAAAAAGGATAAGGGGAAGGGTGGCAAAAATGATCTAAAGTAGAATCTAAGAGCAGGTGTTGAGTTTGTGGGGAGACAGAAGCAGAGTTAATAAAACAGTTATATTTCTAACCTGATAAAGTAACATTATTTCATTGTTTATTAATTTTCTTTTACTCATCTCGTGGCTTCTTTAAATTGTGATAAAAATTGCAGTTTCAGAAGTTTTCAGAAGTCTACTTTTTCCATCTGATATTGTTTAAAAACGTTATTTGCCTGTATGTAAAATATGCTGAATACATTAAAACTGAAAAGCATATGTATTCCAAATGTTGCCATAGTTCTTTAAAGTGATTTATAGACAACCTTGCCAGATACATTTGTCTTCTTTCCCTTTTCAAAAGAGAAACAGCAAATTAAAAAAAAAATCTAAAAACTCTTATTCTGAATAGACAGACATCATTTACTCGTGCCATGTAATTTTATTTTTTTTCCCAGTGTGATTTTTCCTAGGGGAGGCACATACAAGGTACCAGACTGTGATTCTGTGAGCAAGTGACAGCAAGAGCAGCTCAGTGTTGGGACTTGTATCCCAGCTCACTTTTTAATTGCAGATTCAAATGGTCCATTCAATGAAATTTGTAACCCCAGGATAAGTATTCCTAGTCCATCTGAAATTCTTCTGACACACTCAAGTTAAAGAAAAAACCCAGTAGATTAGCAACAGTACTTTAACAAGTATTAGTCAATTAGCTGGTCCTGGTTTTCTATTTGATTTCTCTCTCCAGTGTCTAGAAGAAAGGAATTAATTAATGAATTTAGTGCTTTAACATTACTTATTTTAAAGATTTGTAGCAAGAGCCAAGATGTGTGGGTATCAGAAACCGAACGTTTCTGAGGCAATTTTTTAGCTATCACATCTATATCCCACCAATGGCCTTGCAAGGCATGCTTCACCTGTGAAACTGTTGTGTAATAGCTGCACAAATCCATTGACTTCAATGAAAGACGTATTTTCCACAAGTCATTCCTCATAAGAATGCTCAAAACAGCAGAGCTGGAAACATAAACATTAAGTTCTTTGAGGCTCCTACCTCAACTGGAAAATGCAGGAAATTTCTGGTGGGATGCAAATTAATCAGAGAGGTCTCTGTTCTCTAGGAGAAGAAAAAACTGAATTCTGAAATGCCAAGAAGAATCCTGCCCTCGAGCTTGCTTCCTTCCATATTTGATTTCTTGTTGTTTCAGATAAACTTAGAATAAGTATGTTTAAGTTATTGGATGTCTATAAAAGATAACATTTTTGAATGTATTTGATATTTACAGAATTTTTTTAATGTGGTTTGATTTTTCCTTTGCTCTTTAGTATTGGTGATACTCAGTGCATTGCTCTGAGCACACTAATCCCCACGATAGAAATGACAAATTTCTGATGTCAGTTAGTTGCATTCTTTAGTATCAAGTGCAATGATCTCTGAAAATATTTCGGTTTAAATACCAACTACTACTCTAAAATGTCAAAATTTTAATTAATTCCTGTTTAGACAACTCATACCAAGTTTACACAAAGTGGATCTTGTTTCTGTACCTCACAGAAGGTCCATTCCAAACCCCAAGGAATTCTGCGGGAGGCTTTTCAAAGCAGGTAAGATCCAGACCATCATGTCTTTGCAGTTCCAGGACATTCAGTGCTTTCTCTGCTTTTCTAATTCAGGAAATGTTTCCATGTGGCTGTGATGCCTTGAGAGGCTTCCTATAACAGAGGCTAGACAGTGTTAAAGGATTAAAGTGGGTATTTATTAAAAGGCCTTCCAAGGATACACCTTAGGCAGTACAAGAGCCTGGCTGAGGCTACACCCAAGATGGATGATGGATCATGTATTTTCACACTTCTGTAAGTTCTGGTCCATTTACATTTTGGGTTCATTGTCCAATTACAGCTCCAGGTTCTGCAGTCCCATCCTCCCAGTTTGCTCTCCTCAATTTGCTGCTGTTTGCACTTTCTGAGCCTGAAGCTGTAACTGTGTCCTTGGTTCTTGTGCTGCAAAAGGATTGTTTTGTCTGACTGAACTGTGAAGAGAACTTGTTAACACTTTAGATGAAATTCAGAGTTATATACTAGTACAGTACAGAATCTGGAAAACATGAAAGCTAAAACTTAAAGCATCAGCTGCGATTTTCAAGTCCCGTGGATAAAAATTAAAAACAATGAGAGACTTATTTGTGCGCTTGGGGGAACTCAACACTGTGCAATTGTTTGGAAGTTTGGATTGCCTATTCATGGCAAATAGCATCTGTGCTCAATTACACTCCATCCATCAGGAGGTAAGGCTTTCAGAAGTAATGAAAGCATCTAAGAGATGGTTTGCGCTAGAGAGTAATGATTTCTCAAAAAGGCAGACAATTGGGTTGATTCACAGGTACTGCAGAAAGGAAAATGTTCCAGCTGAAATGGAAATTATTTCGTGAAACATCTCAGGATTTCACAGAAAGAAGGGAGTATTATTACCAATTATTCTCTATGAAATGAGTTTGGTAACACACCATCATCTGAAAAGGAAAAGTGAAAGGTTGCTAAATTGGTTATTTAGATTTTGCTAATGAGAATGGAGGGAGTTGATGAGTGTTGAATCATCCTTGGCAGTTTTTAAACAAAGATTATCATTCATTCTCTTTCGTGAAATGACAGATGATGTTTCGTGTTGAAATGAAACTTCATGACTTTTGATCAAGCCTGCTGAAAATAGCATTCTGCTGCCTAAACTGCACATTCTGTTATAACACACTGCACTAAGAGTCATGGGATGATAATTTAGGATGCTCTGCAATCTCTGCCTTTTTGGGGGATTTGAGTTTTTTGAAGTATATATGCCATGACATGGCTGCATCACATTACCCAACAATGAGCTTAAACTCTTCAAAACAAAAATATTTCTATTTAGTATTATTTTGTTTGCTTAACGCTGTCTCAAGAAAATATGTGGTACATGTCTATGTTGAGTTTGGTGTACCATGTTAAAATCAGGCAACTGCCTTGCCAGATATTACCTGATCAATATTTACTAATGATAATCACCTCAAAGGTGTTGCAGAGCTTGATTACAGAGAAAGGGACCTCCCAGGACATTCACTGGCAGAACATTCACACTTTGGGATGCTACCAAGGGAAATCTAGGCTCTTGTTTCCCTCTCATCAGTGCCAGAACAAACTGATGTCCTTTGTAGAGGTGTGTTCCAAATATAGCCTCAAATTTACATTTTGGACAATAATAATATTCAGGACAGACTAAATTCGTAATTTAAAATTTCCACTTAGAATGGCAGTCTTTTGAGCAACTTGTCAAAAAATAAATGTTCTGTTTCAGAACAGAATCCATATCGAATTTGTGTGGCCTCTTCCATCTCCCAAAAGCAGGGCAGTGGAAAACTAAATTAACTTATCTGGCACAGCATATGAGACAGGATGAAGATGATATTCCCTCCAGAGCTGGGAAGTAGGTGAATTTCTCCTGCCGTCAGCTGCATCTCCACTTGTTCCTTCCTTGTGGCTCCTTTTCTTAACATGGAATTTGTACTCTCCACATAATAATAACCAGTGTGAGGAACTGCTTGAACTCCTTCCCTCACTTCCCCCATAACTGAGATTTGTGGTGGCTGGACATCAGACTGGAAAGAGCATCTAGTTATCACTAAAAATCTCAGAGGTGCTATAGATGCAATCTTAAAAAAAGCAGATGCTCTTTTTCGTGTGTTCTGTGTGTCCATATGTAACTGTGGAAAGATTATAAGAATTTAGAATTGAGGAGAAGTTTTCCTGCAAGGAGAACAGAATTGCAATGCACAAGCTTGGAAATGATTCTCAGGATTTTTGGAGCAGACTTTGTGGATGCACAGGATTATTTGGTGAGCTTTGTGTGTGTCATTGTTACTGACCAAAGAGGAAAGAAAATACTGAGGCTACTCATACTTTCATAGGAAATACAAGATAAACAGTCCAAAAAGTGCTTTGGTCACTAGTGAAAAGGACAAATGAGAAGGAAACAATTAACTAGGTAATCAGATTGTGATACTTTGTTGGTGTTTCCTGCAGGAGTACATTGGAAATGTTAATTTAACATCCAGCATCCAAAGATAGTGTTAATTCTTATTGCATCAGCAGGCACAGAATGATAAAGCTGCCAATGACCTAAACGAAGAAGTGAAAGAAAGAGATTAAAATGTCTTAGAAAAACAATCAGATAGTACTTGTGAAAGAAAAAGCATAATCAATTGACTGAATTCAAATAAGAGCTAGCAGCTCTATCCATTTACTCTGAGACTTAATCCAGTGTTTTCCATCACTAGTCTGGAAGCTTACATAACATACAAGAATCCTAAAAGTTTGTCTGCCCTTTTTTTTTTTCCCTTTTTTTTGCTTTGTACTACTTTGCAGTGTCTGAAATGGCAGACTTTTGACTTAAATTAAGATTTCTGAGCACAGATGTCCTAAAAATAATACATTAAAAAATTATCAGACTGAAATAATTGATTGCCTTTGGATACCATTCTGTCTGTGCCACATTTAACAAATGAGCTGTCGCCTGCTGAAATATTTTCATATATCCACTGGTAGATTTAGTAAAGCAAGATAATAGTCACTTTTCTTCCATCTCTAAAATAGAAGATACTTTTATTTTTCCTAACTGAAATATATAATCAAGTGTGCAAAATAGATGGATGCTGTTTAAAAAACCCAAGAGGCTGGATATGGCTCCCTGTCACATTGCTTCATCAATAATAGTTTTCACAGTGAAATTCCTACATCTTCTCAACTGTTTCATCATCCCACCACATCCTACATCTTCTCTCTCTTGAAATAGATGATGCACCAGAGGCTTTCCACAGTGAGACTAATTCCTGCAAATCAGACCATGGCACACAAATGAACTGGATATGATGGAAAGCCTTTTCCTTGAGAATTTATCAGAATGTTGAGAGTGGAAGAGTTAACAGCAGCTCAGCTGTTCCATGTGGGATAGCTGTTTTCCTAAAAGCAAAGTTTCTGGCCCCTGTGCTGTTGTTTGGGAGCAGACCTGTGTTCTCAGGAAGGTCCTGCATTGTGGCTGACAAACTCTTCATTCTGTGATTTTTCATTCTTACCACAATGCAGGGCTTTTCCAGAGTTCTTGGGTTAGTAGTACCCTGATATAGAACCCCAGAGTGTGAGCATTCTCAAAGGTATGGACAAGGACTTTTCTGGATGCTTTCTATGGAAACAGGGTTTTGGGGTTTTTCTTAAATAATTATTTCAAGAATGGCAAATTAGAGTGGAAAATGCCAAAGTATAAGATGTCCAAAAGAAATTCAGCAGAGAAATTTTAATAAGAGACCCCTATTCTGTGCTCATGGATGGTCTGTCTGATCTTGTTCCTTGCATTCAATTAACTACTGGTGTCTCTTCAGTTCAGAATTCAGTTCAGCATTGTGCCTATACTTCATTAACAAAAAGTCCTCATGGAGAACAATATTTTCCATAAACACAAAGAGCTAAATCCTTATATCATAACTGTCAAGCAAATCACACTTACCCACTCTCTCCACCTTGCATGAGTGTTTGTAGTCCCATTTTTATTGCCCCCGTATATTCCTGGCAAAGCCCTCTACTCCTCATTTTGCTCTTCCCAAGTTGCAGCCTGCAGAGGCAAGTCCCAGACAGTGCTCCCCAAACAGCCAGCATGTAACTTTCCTATTTTTCAAAGCTAGGTTATGAGAGGTACACATTAATTATTGCCCAATTTAGAAGCAAATTTTCTGGTCTCTCTGTTTAACTAAGTTTACCCTGGGTCTTAGACTGCTTACTTTTCATTCTAAATATGAGTATTAAAACTTTTTTCTGTTTGGGAAAAAGAGAAAAAAAGCACATGTCTTAGGAAACATTGGGAATGCTCCTCTGTGTTTTGTTTCCTTCTTTTGGAGTGATCATGCTGAACTCCAAGTGAACTGGTGAGAGGGATCTCTTTATGTTCTTTTCCATGTACAACTTTTATTTGTTTTGAGGCACATGGCATCCATTTATCCAGAGAGCTCTGTGTGGGCTCTTGTCAATGAGCACATTGTAGAGTCAGGAAAGGAGTCAGACAGGTATTTATACATTCCTAGGAAGAACTTCACTGAGAGCTCTCATGTAAACACAGCTCCTGACAGTGTGGAATGGCAAAGGCAGGAGAGCAGCAGGCTGCTGATTAATGAGCTGCTGAGTGTTGTGGATGCCTGTGAGTCTGCTGCACATCTCTGGAAATGTGAGATAACCAGGTCTGCAGTGATCAGCACACCTCTCACACGTTGTTATGTGATCTCTACACTGTCAGCAGTGTAGGCAGCAAACTACAGATTACAGGCATCGCTTCAGATGTGCTTGGGCACATATTTAAGGAATGCAGTGGGAAAATGTAGCCAATGCCTTCAAATAAATACATTTGCTCTTTTTTGTGGAGCTCAGAGCAAGGACAATCTCTCTGTATGCAGAGATCACATGGCTCGTGGAAAAGCTGGAGCCAGTGCTCTCAGTTTAAGCCCAAGTTGGCTGGATCCGAAATATGACATTTGATTACAGGAAGAAATATTACACAAATTGATAGAGCGTTGAACAGACTTATGGCTGTCAGTTCAGATGACTCTGTAACAGTATATCAGACAGAGATAATTGTATAATCGTGAGGCTGAAAGCTGTAAACCCTCTCATTGCCTGTGCTGGCTGCCTTGGCCACATGGGAGATCCTCATAGCAATTTGAGAATAAAGGCATTATATCAGCATCACTCAAGGAGATGAGAGCAGACATCTATTGCTCCTTTAAGCAGCTGTTGTATTCCATATCCATCAGAGGATCTCTGGATGGATAAGGAATGGATATGGCACTTTAGCTTGAAATTTAAATCTGGAAGTGGCCAGCTGCTAGCTTTGCCTCTGGATGTCAGCTGTACAGGTTATCTGGACAAAGGATGCTGGAGGAGGAGATTTGGTAACAGTTAAATATTTTAAGCCCAAGTCTTCATATAAGAACAGTCTGTAACAGAGTGGCACAGTGTTTGTAAATACCTCAGTGGGAAAGCTTATTAATAGAGCACATTTGTTCAGCTGAGATTAGACAGAGAAAACTATTAACTGCTATTTTGAATTAACTAGTATCTGTGTAAGATTTCCAGGCTGCAGTGGTACAAAAGGAGATTGTTAGTACATTTCCCAGGAACTGGACCAAAAAAGGAATTAATAAAGCAGCACATCATTAAGTAGACTCTAGCTTCAACTCATAAAAAACCATTAGAACAGACTAATCTAATTTTCTTCATAATAGAAAACATAGAACTTGCAAGAAATAATTTTAATGGAAAGATACTTTAATAGAATCCACTGCTGCTGGTTATTTGTTTGAATGATTGATTTCTTTCAACATTTAAGAATATTGCACTCTATTTCTAGTCTAAATCATATTTCAATTTTCAGCACAGTTTCTTTCAGATTAAATAATCTCTTTTAGAAGATTTTTTCAATAAGAAGGTATACTTAATTTTAATTTTAATAATCTCATCTTTTAACATGATCCTAGGGTATTTTTACCCCCACTATAGTGTTGTAAGCATTTATATCTCTTCGTTATTCCAAAGCTCTGCACTATACCGGCTGCATTTTTGGTCCCTGAAATACACTGAAGAGTGTGACAAGGATCTTGCCAATGGTTTGAAAAGGAACTAACCTGTCACAGGACAAAAGAAGCTGCATTCTCTGAAACTGAGAGCTACTCTAAAGCTAGAAGACAGTCAGAAGAAACTGTCTATTTTTGCAATGAAATCAGATGCTAGAATGATTGCTATTTAACATATTTCTGCTTGATGGAAAAGAGAGTAATGGAAAGCTTTCTGATGATGGGAAGTATCAAAACTGAGGATGGCATAGACCATTGTTCTACCATCTCCCAGTGCCAAGCAAAGAGCAGCTGAAATTCAATATTGATCAATAAAAACCCATGCACACAGGGGAAAGCAAACAAACGAACAAACAAAACCTTCATATATGTGTCATGGTAGTTCTTCTAAATATGCCATTATTGAAAGAGAATGATAAGCTTATCTGTAGCTTCCTGTAAATGTTAGCTTGGTCTTAGTTGGCAGATAGGAAAGTGAAGGTCTTAGGAAATACTGAGAAAGAAGAGATGAAGCATCTCTATACAGCTCCATATGGTTTTGAGGATCTGACATTTCAATATATTCTACAAGTCTGCTCACCTCACTCTAGAAAAGGATATAATAACCTAGAAGAACACAGAGAATAATAATTAGTAGTACGGAATACCTTCTGTATGCAGAGGAAGTGAAATAATGAAGACAGTGGCTTAGAAATTAAATGAGTGCACGTGGTTATTATAGAGGTTTATACCATCCTGAAGGACACAGCCAAGTCCCTTCTCTATTTGCTGTTTGAAGTTTAATCATTCAGTAGCCTCCTCCAGTAAGTGTTCTTATCACCCACTCTTCCCTTTTGCCCTGCTCAAACCCAAATTATGTTGTTTGTTTACAGGTTTTTGTTGTTTTTTCAATGTCAAATTAACTAGAAGGAATACTGAAAGCTCACACTGTGGTTTGGGGTTTTTGAAAAATATATATTTCAGCATTATTTTTCTATTATGTTAGGAAAGCAAAGAGTATCTTGTGTGCAGCTGTGCCTCTTGTCTCTGCTCTGCCTTTGCACTATTGACTGGTTTGGGTGGTTTTATTGGACTATGAATAGGAAAGATCTTATATTGGTTTGTGTTGTCCCTGGGTATTTAAATTGTATGTATTTCTGGAGGTCCCACATGTGTTCCCTCACTAGTACATTGAACTTCATGGGGAAAATTGTTTTGCTGTCTATTGAGATGTAACTCACACCTTTCAGGTGTAGTGGACAACAGCAGGACATTCCTCTACTGAAGCTTTTTGGTTTCTCTTTTACTTATTTGGATATTTGTTATGTACTTCAAGATCATGTGTCCTGTGGGGTGTTATATCTGTTTATCTCAGCTTTAAAATTCCACCTATTGGGTAGGAGACATTATCACATTTATGGTAAGAGAGCAAACATTTTTTACAGCTTTAAGTTCTCTATCAGTTCTCAAAGACATGGATAAAGATGCAGAAGGGCAAATAAAACCAGTGATGTTCATGGGACTGCCTGCCACTTCTTTGGAAGTTAAATGCAACTTTTCAAATGGGCTTTACCAAAATGTTGATAGGGAAAAAAAATGGGGAATGAAGACTTGTTCTTCACCAGCCTGCAGATAGTGAAATTAATGAATTCTCCCTGGCTGACATGAGTGAAGACCCAACCGAATTTAAGGGCCTGTCCAAAAAATTCTTGAGTCATAAAAGCAATAAACTGGTGCTGACTCATAAAGAGTGTTCTGCTACCAAAGAAGAAAAAAAAAAAAAAAAAAAAAAAAAAAAAAAAGAAAAGAAAAAGGCTTTTTCATGGCAACAGCAGTAGTTGTGATGGGGAATGATAAAAGGAGGAGAAAATACTCTTTTGGTTCTTCTAGTTTCAAAGTACCTCAAAGATTACATCAGACTGCATTGCTCTTTCCCATTCTAAAACTTCAGTGTCTCCTAAGGACTCTGCTTAAGCTGAAGTTTCTGTTTGATGAAGTGTCCAAGAGTTCAGAGGCATGATACTGACTGTGAAAAGTTACCAAAAAAAAAAGTTAAACGTTGCCCTTTGCCCACAATATGCTTCACACTGATAGCAGTGAGAATTGTTCTTATGTGTGAATATCTGAGTGCCTGTTTATTGCTGACAGATCAGAATTCATAACCTCAGACCTCCCCAGCTGGAGCTGGGGTTACTGTCTGGAGCACTTTATTTTAATGACTACACATCTTCATAACTGAATTTGGGACTGGGAACACTTTATTGTGTTGGAACAGATTGACATTAGTGCTTTTGAAAATTTCAGGAATACTGAATAGCAAAGGCAGAGAGGGAAAAAAAAACGGTTTTAGAGGGCAATCCTTTGATCCTGCTGTATCCCCACGTGCAGTCAGCTGAGGCTCAGTGCTGGGGTCAGAGCTGCTCTGAGCTGGCATCAGCGCCTGACGGATGCTGTCAGGGATGACAGAGCTCCCTGAAATCCCAGCTTTGGCTGGAGCACTCAGTGGGGAGCTGGAGCAGGCTGGCAGAGCCTCAGCACTGCCAGGGGAAGGAGGCTTTGTGTGATCACCTCAGTGTGACAGACAGCCAGGGTGCCAGGGGCCCTGCCCGCAATGTGGGGATGTGTTCCTGCTCTGACCTGCAAACACAGCCAGGCTCAGCAGGGAGAGCTCTGCCCAAGAAAAATGCACACTCTGCTGGGTGCATTGAAAATGTTTGAATATTCATCAAGCATGCCTAGGATTTTATGTTATTAATTGAGATCTTTGGGATTTTTTAACCTTATGTTTCTCCTATAAGTCCCATGCTTAATTTAGATGGAATATAGAATATATTATGGAAAGAAAGTCTTTCTAAAACCCAGCCTGGCCTTTTATCTGTGGTAGCAAAGTCAGTGACTGGAAACACTTGAGCTTCTGACTGATTCCTGGCTGTTTTCAGAGCAGGGGATCATAAAATGTGACCTTATTTTCATGTAGCACGATGCATGCATTCTGTGAAGCTGGTAAAAAACCACCCAAACCATCAATCCCTATTTTAATATCTATCTAGAGCTTTGACTTTCACATCACAAATGCTGTTTAAAAGTTAACTTTTCAATTACCTAGTTAAGGCAATGATAAATTATGCCTAAAAGTAGTGACCACAATACAATAGGAAAAAGGTTGCTTTTTCAGTTCTAAAATAACCCCATTTCAAAGACAGTGGTTAAAATCAATTGCTGAATGCCATATATCTTTCCTTTTTTTTTCGATTTGCTCTCAGACTATTTTTTGAATGGAGGAAGGAAGACCTTATCCTGGTACAAGAACTGAAGGGAATTATCAAGAATGTCTGTGGCCCCCTTGCCATTCTAAACCTAAGGGACTCATCAAGCAGGGAGCCCACAGCCTTGTAAAGTATATTTTATACACATACTTATGGGATCACAATCACAAATGCCCCTTTTCCTCTTGCCTGTAAAAAAAATTGTAAGAAAAAAAAAATCCATACCAGGACCCCAAGATCTGAGTAGAAGCTCTTCTTTAGGGCCAGTCATTCAAAAATT
The DNA here is from genome assembly GCA_013397375.1 of Toxostoma redivivum. NCBI lineage: Eukaryota > Metazoa > Chordata > Aves > Passeriformes > Mimidae > Toxostoma > Toxostoma redivivum. The sequence goes on from VXBI01009545.1 coordinate 1,512,844, forward strand.
TCCTCTAAGAGCCCTCCCAGCCATTTGTCAAATACTTTCAAGTTATGTGGTCCAAAGCACTTATGGCAGTGCACACATGTATACATTTATTAAAATGTGTATATTCACTTAATTCTTGCCAACTTCTGCCTTATTAACAAAATCCCATTCCCAATATGCTGAAAAAATGACCTTTATATAATTCAAGGATTCATAAAACAGATGGTGGAGACATAAAAAAAAGAAAAAGGGGGGGGAAAAAAAGCCAAAAAGTAAAATCGCTGGTAAACAGTGTGCAAAAGTCTATCTGATGGTGATGAGGAGCTACTTCACATTAGGGAGCCACAGTCAGGATCCGTGGGATCTGTGCTGTTTGCAGGATTCACGATTCACCCTGTTGTTGAATAGAGATTGTGGTGTAAGGGGAAGGAAAAGTGGTACTAACGTGGCTGCAATAAAGGTGCTTAAGAGATGTAAACATGAGAAGTTATGTGGGTTTAAGCAGCAGAAGAGACATGAAAAAGGTTTGTGACAGAAAGATTATCTGTTTTTCCAAGTCCATCAGTTAGAAGGAATTGCCTTGTTATTAAACTCCAAGAAATTAAAGTGAGAAAAAAGCCTTAAACTGACATTAATGCATATGATTGTTTTTCTAAGTCTTGGAGGAGGCTTCTGAACTGGCCTTAGAAAGGATTGCTACTTGCTTTTGTCCTTAATACAAATAAATTGATTTGTGCATTCTCTTTATTCTCTCTTGTTAAAATAATACTGACTTTAATATTGTTTAAGCAAGAGAATGCCAGAGCAGTAATTTTCTGGGGTTTATTTATCAAGAAGTAGGAGATATGTCAGGTATACTTTATATATAGATGTACTACACCCTCCAAACCTGTCTATGGATTTGTACTCCTGGGATTTACAACTGAGATGTAGAGTCTGACACTTTATAAATTATTCTATTCAGATAAATGTGATAACCAGCAGAATTAAGGTATGACACAAGGGTAAAGATGGACTGAAATGAAGTTGATGACATAGAAGTTGGAATGAATGTTGTAGAAAAATTTCTTACATTTTCCCCACCTTTCATTCCTCCCAGCTGGCCTTGTATATTTCTGATGTATTTTTATCCAGTGTCTGTTTCCTGCTTTCTAAATCCTGGCTTGAGTATGAAAGGAGAGGAGATGGAGATTTAGACTCGAAGCTGTTTGGCAGAAAGGAAATCCTTGTGGGCAGTGAGGCATCTCCCAATGGATTGCATGATTTTGCCTTTCTCCTGCTGGAGCTTTCATTTCAGGGGAGCTCACTGTGGGTTCTGTGCAGTGTGAGAGCAGAATTTATCTGGCCTATTCTATTAGTGAGGTGCTGCCAGTGTCTTCCTAGCACAAATAAAACATAAATGACATCTTTAATTAGTTTTTTGCCACACCATCCAAGGTTAAAAACAGTTATTTTCAAATGCATTTGTCATCTTGATATTTTTCTGGGGAGGCAGTTGTCAATAACCCTGAAACTATCAGTTACTTTCCAAAGATCATTTCTTAGAGCCCTAAAAAAAAAGGCATATATCAATCATTCTTCAGAATGGTAGAAGGAAAAAGACTTGATATTTGTCCAAAGGTGAAACTAAGATATAGCTTACTTGAGTTAGGACCTACTGGACTCTTGATTGATAGGATCAAACTCGGAGCTTTGTCAAGTTCAAGATTTCTATTTTGACTGCTGTAAAAGTATTTCCAATGAAGAGCACAAATCTCCTGCCTTGACAGGCAGTTGTACACTCCCTGTGCTGCCCCTAGTTGGTACTTAGTTTGACTGGCAGTAATTTTATATTATTGGGATGTAATATAAAAGACAGGATATATATCCCTGTCTCTGGCATTTAGTGTGTGCACCTTAATTCATTTTATATTGTAGTTATAATTCTTGTTTTGCTTTAAATCCTGCAAAAGCTGAACAACTCAAGCAGAAATTTGCATTTGACCTGTCAGAGGCAGTGACTGACATCTGTCATCCCTGCTCATTGTTTCAAGTTTTCTATCTGAAAAATTCAAATGTAATGGATGTTGTTCAAGGCTGCCAGATGTTGATGCTACCATCAACAGATAAGATGGGTCATAGAATAGCACTTGCTGTGCACAGAAACTCACAGGAAGGGAATTTTTCAGTTTTATCTTCTTGCTGCTAAAGTATAAAAAGCATACAAAATATTTCATATGTTTAGCAACTGTGAAATTCAAACTGCTATAAAGCCAGTGAAAGTACTTTTAAAAGAACTAATAATTTTGGGAAAAAAAGCCTCAATTCTGCATATTTATCTCCCAACTTCATTTCCATGGGAAACAAGCATCCTCCATTGAGTTCTGGTGCTTTCTGCTGCTGGTAGAATAGCAGTCTGACAAGAGCCCCCAAAAAACTCACATAAAAAAACCCAAATAAACCAACAGACCCAACAATTGTTAAACAATTAGAAAGGACCAGGGAAAGGTGCCATGACCCAAGTAAACTAAATCTGTGCCCCTGCTCCCTCATGCATTTTACAGTCCTGAGGCTCAGGTTTCTTCCTCAGTCACATATGCCTGTATCAGACATGAAAAACAAAATGATGAGCCAGTGTTCCTCAGAATACTGGTTTCATTTTCTAACACTGTCATGAGCCTGTGTGATCTTGGACAAATCACATAGGGGGAAAAACCTCAGATGCTTTAAATAATCTAAGTTCCATTCCCCTTACTGGGCAGTCAGTGGAGACTTGGTTTCTAGAGAGACTTGAAAATTTATGCCAACTAAGGCTCTTCCCTTCAGTCTCCAGTTTTAGTGTACTATCAGCAGAATGACAAAATGAGTGCTTTCCTGCCTCACAGGTTCATTTTGAGAATAAACACATTAAAGCAATGTAAGGCTCTTAGATACTATGCAGATGGGAGCTATAAAAGCTCCTCAGACAGAAAATCCTGAGCCTGCTCTGTGACCTAGATCAAGCTGCTCTGTTCCTGTCCCCTGCCTTGCCTGAGCTCAGCTCCTTCAGCTGTGTAATTAGCTGCTCTCAGATAACCCTCAAAACTTCTACAAGTTTTTGCAGTCCTCCCCTTTCCCTTAAGGTCTCTCTGTGCCACTTTTTCAGTGATCTGCAGCTTTTAGGTGATTTCCTGTCAAACACACTTCAAGGCTGGTTTCTACCTGGTTTTCTTCTCCCCTTGCAGCTGCTCTGCTGACACTGCAGCTTTCAAACATTAAAAAAAAAATACTTATTATAGTTTTTTCTTTTCCATAAGGAAGAATTAGAGCTTCTCTAGAGAAATCTGTTCTCCATTGCAGCATCTCTTGGGATATGGAGGATTTTAGCTTAGGGAATAAATTATTTCATCCAGCTCTTGCTATAGATATTGGAAAAGAAGTCATGATCATAGAACTGTTTTTTGAAATAAACATGTTTGTTCTAAATCTAGAAATTTAATGATGCAGTCCACAGAATACTTTAGGTCCTCACTTTTCTGTGCTAGTTTTCAGTTCTCAGGGTCAGCAGCTGGAAGGGTTAAGAGATCTCCTGTCCCTTGCAATGAACTAGTTCTGACTTGCTGCCTTTTGAAAGGAAGTATTGTTACAGCTGAGCTACATTTCCCTCCTGTCTGTGACTGCAGGAGGCAGATGAGTAATTTGGTAAATCTCATAAAATAACTCCATTGCTCAAAGCTATGCCAATTGGAGCCACTTATTAAATGGCTGCAGAATACAGAAACTACTTTATTCCATTTTTAAGCCTGGCAATGTACAAGCTTTTTTTGCCAGTACATTGATAAGAAATCCAATTAATAAAATTTCTAAACTTGTTTGCTTGTTGTATGTCTGAACAACATGAAGCATATTTTTATAACACAACTCTTTATATCAGTTTGTTTCATTCATGATTATTGTCTTGTTGGGGAGCCCAGCAGTGATGAGGAGAGAGAAAGAGCCAAGAAAAGTGAGTGAGAAATATTTTCAGATTATTTAGGGAGATTTTTAACTAAGGTATTGTCTTCATTCCTACCCACCACCATCACATTTTCTCATATTTCAACCTTGGGAAGGGCCCTGTCTCTGTTAGAATATTTGTTTTATCTTTGGGCTCGTGGATGCACCTTGCAGTAACTCTGCTCTCAGAGGGTCTTGAGAGCAGCACTCCCAAACTGCTCTGTTTGTCTTTGTCTTACACTGTTGTGATTATTTTTTGTTGTTGTTTTATTGGTTTTTGTTTGGTTTTTGGTTTTGGTTCTGATTTTTGTTTGGTTTTTTTTTTGTATTTTTATGAAGACTATTACTACCATCTCTCTGGGCAGAAGTCCTGGAAGCCACTGACTGATGGAGATCAGGTAGAAGGAAATGTCTCTTTCAGGAAATTGATGCTTACACTTTTCTTTGAAGAAAGAATTTCAGAAATCCTGGGACCCCTGTAAAAGGTATCTCAGAAACTAACTGTGAAAGGAGTAGATGGACATCCCACTGCAGGATGGAGGCTTACAGTGGAATCAGAGTGACTGAAACATGAAGGACTTTTCCAGTCCTGTTGAACTTGTCTGGTTCAAAGAAACAGAAATAGAGAAATACGTTAAAATTTGTCTGACGTTCTTCACTACATGTAATTTTTCTGGGAAATGGAACCATTTCCAGCCCAAAATATGTCTCTTAAAGTCTGTTTAATAATATTATACCTTCCCACAAATAATTTTTTTTTTTAAAAATCAATCCAGGATCTGAAATGAACTTCTTTTTCTGCCACTCCATGAAAACAGGAAGCTCAGAATATTCAGACTCTAAGAAAAAGAATGCACAGTCTAAATCTAAGTCAGTTGTGATAATTTATCAGCAAGAGTAAAAAGAAAGCAATGGGTTGCAAAATAAAGACTATTTAGTGACAACCCTTGTTCATAGTAAGATATGGAGTCCTACAAATTTGTTCTGTTTTTTCCTTTTAGAAAGGATTAGTTACCATAGCAACTGATACATAACATGGCATCCTCTGCTACTCCCAAAGATCTACAAGAGCAGTTTTTAAGAGAAGAAATGTTAATTAATATCTAAAAGAGTACAGGAGAGAAGGTCTTTGTGCACTACAGGGAAATCATGTTGTGCTAGAGCTGGATGAGGGGCCTGCACTTCCATTAATCCCCCAGGGAAGAATGGAAAAGCAGCTTTGATTCTGTTCGGACATCCATGAGCACAGCCTATGACCTGGCCAGCTGAAATTGTGTTTGAACTGCACTGAAGTCAGGTTAGCTGCAGTGAGAATCTCACCTGTAAGGCTGGGAAGTGCTGCAGCATCCCAGTAAATCCTGGGCTCACCCCAGCCAGTGCATGGCCACAAACAAGGCACAGATTTTTAAATATTTACAGTCTGGAAGCAAATGCTGAGACCTAACCACCAAGGAGATAGAATTACAGAATCATATAGATTGGAAAGGATCCTTAGGATCATTGAGTCCAAGCAATACAAGGATATGATTCTTAATTTTTATGTTGCTAGTTCAGTGAAAATACAAGCTGCAGGAAAAGCCCTGGATGGATAATCTATTTAATTCTTTCTCTGGATAAATAACACACAGAAATAAATTTCTTATTCCTGTTAAATGCCCGTGGAACATGGGAAAAAATATCTTGCTATGCCTGCTAGGATATTTCTCTGGGTAGTAGAAAACTCATATTTGGATGTTATGTAGCCCTTAGAAATAATTTTCAAGGGCTATTTGCCTGTTTTCTATTTAGAGTTTTGGTTTAAAATTAAGTACTGAAAAAATTATCTGATGTGGATTATGCACAATGATTTTCTGTTTTTAAACTACCTGTGGTTCACATCCCAGGAAACTGAAATTAGAAGGAATGACAAATTCTTGGTTTGCCCTTCATTTAAAAGAAATTCACAGAGTTTTTCTCCATAACATCCATTATCAGTTCTCTGAGCCTGTCCAACCCCCCAGTAAATCACATTAAAAAAATTCACAGTACATTTACTTATGATTGGAATTAGGCTATCCCAGATACTTTGAAAAAAGATGCTTTTGGAAGATGCTCGTCTGGATCAGGACCAATAGAAAGGCCTTTGGGCTAAATTTTCAATCATTGTATATGGGTTTGTTTTGCTACATTGATGATCCTGCTGTTTGTGTGTCACTTAGATGACTCCTGAACTGATGTAAATAGCATAAAATCTTTCCTATTCACTATTTCTCCAGCTATGAACTAGGATTTCCTTTCATGCTTAATATCACAGAGAAAATAAAATAGATTAGTTTACTTTTCACTGGGAAAGTCAGGTTTCAATGAAGAACCATTAAAAGGTTAATACCTTTTCTAAAAATTCAGGAACATAAAACTCCCAGCTCCTGTCACCTTCAGATTCACATCCAGAGTTCCAGCTGATGAATAAACAGACTGGAGATTATCACACAGGGTACATTCATGTGTAAAATGAAATTCCTATTAAAGTTCACTGCTTCAAATGATATATGCTTTGTAGCTCCTCCTGTAGAGGCTCCTGCTGAGTTCTGTCACAATATCCTGAAATCCAGTCTTTCTTCTCTCATCCTTCTATTTAGCACTAGAACAAAGTGATCTCTTTGATGAGTCTTTGTAAAGTTTTTGACAGAAAATGCCAACAATTATTCAATTTCCACCTACAGAAAGTCATCTTTGGCCATAAGTGACTTGCTCATTTATTTATTTAAAACTTGATTTTGAGTTACTTTCAGCAAAGTTATTTTGAGTGTGTGCACAGTAAATCAAAATCTTCAGCCCCACGCATGGCCAGGAGTGCTTGAAGACATCTTGTGCTGTGTTCCCTGGTCCTCCCTGGCTAGAACAGGTTTTGCATTCTCAGATCAACTCACCTGCCTCTATGTCCCATGAACTCAACTTTGCAAGTGGCCAGGATATAAAACAATATATTTGTGTGAAATCTAGCCTTTGTCCTGGCTTCAGACCCCACTGCCATGCAGGGCTCAACCTGGCACAATACCCCACAGAGCTGTGCTTTCCCCTCTGTGATGTGCTCAGCAGCACTTCTAAGAAGCAAGGTTATGTTCAAAACCATGTGGCTACCTGCTAGTAAGCAGCAACTCTGACATCAGTTCATTATAATCCAGGTATTATTATTTCTTGTTTTCACATTTGAAAAAAGCGTGAGCTTGTCCTGAGTTAATTCTGCAGTTCAAGTTCCATATTAATTTCTATACGGCTGTCATCTGGGAACTTAGATTAATGAGGGCTTGCAGTGATGTTACTCATATGAAATTAAACATTCCTTAAATCCATTTCCATTAAACTCTAGTCTATTGCCAGAGTTGTTCATTCCAGATACAATATGCCTAGTGAAAACAAATGTATACAATTGTGTGCTTGGCCAAGTATCCCCTGGAAAAGAATCTCAGGAAAGTGAGATTGAGAATTAAGATGTGCAGAACTGGCTTTGTTTGTTTGTTCCAAACATACAGAAACAAATCTCTACTTCCTCTGCTTAGGGGGTTAATTTTTCTTGTGCCAGCATTAGCACTCCCACTTAGCTTGTATATTTTTCTATTTATACAATGAGCCTCTCCTTTTCTGAGTCACTTAACATTGTTTAAACAGGCTGGAAATGTGCTGTCCTGGGTGCTCTGTTTTAAGAGCTAAAATTAATTTCCTTGGAAGTATTCCTGGAAATCATAATCTATACATCTATATTTCATGTGAGACTGGGCAGTTATGTTGTCTTTAAATCAGCTCTGGACCTAATTTCATCTATTTAATGTAATGGTCTAGAGGGTGTGCCTGCCAGCTCCAAATCTCTCCCAGGTATATATTCAGTTTACAAATCATATTCTTCAGTAGAAAGCCATAATTATGCCTTTTTTATGTCTGCATCTCTATTACCATCAGCCCCCAATGAGTTTCTGTGTCAGGTTTTTATCTAAGTTTCAGCTAATGCCAACTCTGAAGGATGATTTTACTCACATGTTCCTATTGTGCCCTAAGTTCTGCTAAGAGGTGGCTGGAGCAGAGAAAACTCATGGAGAGGATCAGTGGAGGGTATTTTTTCTTTCCTTGGGGATCCACTGAGCACAGCCAGGGAAAGACCATTCTGGAGTCCCTGAGGGATTTGAATGATTTTGCAAGAGCAAATTAGGACTCTGCAAGGGGATGATGGAATGAGTCTCCCAGGGGTGGGAAAGGACTAGGCAGAATTTGGTTTAATTCAGTGGAAATGAGAATACCAGCCAGGCAAAGTTGTTTATGCATCCTTTTTTTCTTATTTCTTTGTCTTGCCCAGCATTTCCAGATTTCAAATGTTAACTCTATTGGCCTATATATGAGCATATAGGAAAGCTCTTTTTATTCAAAAGCAGCTCCTGCCAGATGAAAAATCTTTTCGTGGCTCTGAGAGGAGATAAAGGGTATTCACCAAAAGAACAATGTCTGTATAAACCCACTCCTACTCTCAGGACAATTTGTGCTCCAGTAGCACTGGCCTTTTATAAAGCAACATGGTACTTTTTATCTCCTTCTACATATGGCACAGCCATCTCTGCTACTCAAATATTGAGCTCAATTTTTGTCCTACTATCAAAATACAGAAAACTTCTAGGCTCCAACTTTGTGTGTCCTGGTGTAAAAAAGGGATAAAAGCACTTCCCTATTGTTCTTACTGCAGCTGCCTAGATTGACTCAGGTGTGTTAAAGTGGGGCTTTCTCATTTTAGTCTACCACATTTCTAAGTGTGTTTCCTATATGGACATGTTTTAGAAATGTATCTTTAGTAGAAATTATTCTTTTAAAATATGTCTTGAGAACAGAATCTTCATCAGTGTTCATTTTTAGGCTCATGTATTTGTCTGGTTCTGCTGCATATTTTTTTCTCTTGAAAAATGCTAAAAGCAAACCTGTGTGGTGTGTCCTGCTTTACATGAAATCAGCAGATTTCAGTAGCTCCTGTACTCATCCAAAGATGTTCCACACAGATGAGTTGCTTTGCCTGATTAAAGGGGATCTTTCAAAGCAGCCAACACTTTGAAAGTTACTTGTTTCTGAATTTAAGTCCTTTACAGGTCTCTTATTTGGCATAGGGAATCCCCTAATTCCAGATAACCTTCTTGAGGTGCTTTCCTTGTTTTTTGAGAATTTTGACTTGTTCTTTGAGGGGGTTTGCTAAGTTTAATTGTAGATAATGTGTGGTGTTCAGGAATCCCTCAGAGCCCCAAAGCCTAGCACAGGACAGTTCCATGCATTGTCTGCTTCCACCTGATTAGAATTAACAAATACCACTCCAAAGCTTATTGGCAGTATTTTGTTTCCCTGCATGAAGCCTCTTACCAGAGGATTTTCCCCAGAAGAACAGTACTTTTATGAAGGATGTCAGTATGCTCCTTGCCTACTAAAAAGAAACTTGTGATTTTTCTTATTCTTTTGGCTTGCTGTCTCTTCCCTGGGCATTTATCTGAAGCAGGATAGATGGAAAAGCTTACAAAGGCAGACAGGAGGGAGCTCAGCAGGTGTCCTGAAGAGCAGGGTGTTGCTCCTGGGCACGAGGTAAAGGTGGAGCAGTGAGAGGAACAGGCATTGTGAAAGATGGATTTTAGCTTTTCCTAACTTTGATCCACGTACTGAAGCCTCTGTAGTTTCTCCTGCCTTTCCAAGCAAGGGAGGAGAGCAACCAAGGAGCAGGAGGTGGAGAGTGCTGGGACATGTACAACATTCTCCAGTTTTTCTTCCTTTTCTCTTTCCTCTCTTTCCTTTCTTTCCCCTCTTTCCCTTCCCTTCCCTACTTTAATTAAATGCCCATGGCTTATGCATTCTTAAGCTTCAGGATATGCAATTCCTATTCATCTTTGGAAGAAATCCGAGGGAATAGCACTAGATCTGAGAGCTTTGTGCTGCAGCAGGTGAAAGTGTCAGCCAGGTGTGGAGGCTTGGTCTCACATAAGTGATTGGGTGTGACAGAGCTCATTTGAGCAGGAATTGGCAGATGGAATTAACCTGTGTACCCTGTGCTGGTGGCACTCAGCAAACTGCTGGTGTGAAGTTGGAAATGTTTGAAATACATTTGAAATACAGGTACAGCTTTGAAATACAGGTATCACCATCCCTGGAAGTGTTCAAAACCATGTGGATGTGGCCATGGGGATAGGGAATAGCAGTGAACATGGCAGTGCTGGGGGCCTGGCTGGACTCCATGATCTTGGAGGTTTTTCCAAGCTCAGTGACTCTGTGAGTGCTCTGGTTTCCCTGGGGAACTGGCTTGAGGCATGGAGGTGGTGGAGCCTCTGCCAGCAGGGCACTTAATTAGATTGTGTGAGTTCTTTGAAACAGCCTCATCTTGTGGATCTGCAGCTCGTTCATCTGGCTGGAAATTCCCTTTCAAAAACAAACAGAAGGGTGTCTTGGACTTAAAGCAAATCTTGCTATGCTTCTTTCCTGTGAAGAAGTCCAAACTGGCACTGCCTTTTTCACTTAAACATGTGAATTTAAAGCAAAATTCTCCCCATTTCCCTAGCAGAGCAAGAGCTGAAAAACAAACCCACATGCCATTCACATTACCATGAAAGGTACCAAGAAATTCAACTAATTTAGTATTTTTTCCGCTTTTAAATTTTTTTCCCACTGAAATGCTCTTAGTTTTTGTTTGTTTGTTTTTTAATTTGGAAAAACCAACTGCCAATTGCAATTGCTGCTCATAGTCAAGAGCTGAACAATTTGTGGTGTGTTTCCTCAGGAGTGGCACAGTCATGGCAACAGTCAGCAACTGGTGGCACTCAAGAATTTCTTATGGCAAACCAGAGTTGTGTCTGTGTGGAATCACTCAGTTTAGTTCTGGCTGTGCCTCCTGCATTTCCTTTGGAAAACTACTGTGCACCTGGTTTACTTAAAAATTCTACCATGAGTTTGAATGTTGGGGTTTCATAAAAGTAGCACACCATTGTGGGAAGGTCAGGTTGAAGCATCATTGCCTCTTGCTGTAGTTTTTTCATAGCACCAGTGTTTTTTCATATAATTACAATGTTTTGTTCTCAGTCTTGTGTTGTGACTGTCCCTCTGTATTGGTGAATTTATGTGATAATGTCATTTCAGGTTTGAAGGAACTTTTATGGGACAGATGTTGAACTCATAAATTTGGTGGGTTGGCTAAGTGAGGTAAAGAGGTTTTTGGAATTTAGCAGTGTAGCAGTTGCATCAAACATAATTCTGAGATTTTCTGTGTCTTTACCATGAAAAAGCCTGTTATTCTGTCTGGGGGACAGCTACACAATGAAGTATGGTTTAAAAAAGAGAAGCAAAAAGCCCAGGAAAAATGCAGCATGTCCAATACATGATTAAGTACTTCCTGATTTAAACTTTGGCTTACTGTCAAAGTTAATTTAGAAAATCTTTCTTTGAGGAATATATTTTCTTTTTACTACACATTTATGATCTTTGAGCAGGATTAACTTGCTGTGTATTCTCTTCATGGCAACGATTTACATATTTTATTTATGCCCAGTTGGGGGATCTGAGATCAAAGCATATCTTCCATGCATTTTGTTTTCTTTAAATACAGTTTGCCTAGACCAACCACATACCAGATTTGCAGAAGGAATTTTCACAGCAAACTTGATTTATCTTTCTTGATTTTTTTCATGTTTCTGCAATTCACAAGGTATACTATGTGTAACTATTTCTTGAAAAGTAGTTCTGCTTTAGAACAAAAAGTTATACTTTGAGACTACCTCTGTAAACAGACAGAAAACATTTTCCCAAGCTATTTATTTTTCCATCATGACAGGAAAAACGGGAGAAAAACATACCACAGCACAACTTTCCCATGGCTTTGAATGAAAAGTGCATAAATACAGGATCGCCTGACACAAGTGATCCCTTGCCTACCTGCTTGGAAAGGCTTTTGGTGTTGTTAAACTTTGATAGTGTTAAACTTTGCAAGTGCTTTTTTGTAGGTTCTTCCAGTGTTGTGGCACAATGATGGTGAGCACATTAATGAAAGCACTTGGTCTAAAAACACAGGGTCTACAGAAGGCAGAAACTTCATAAGTGTCTGTCTTTTTTGAAGGCAAGTTGTTCAGGGAATATATCAAATTATAATTTTTCTCTGAAGTTTCCCAGCACGTTCGCTAAGATAACAGCACTGCACAACTCCAAGTGCAGTTTGACTTTTTGACAGAAAAATCAAACTCACTGCTGAAGACCATTTCTTTCTTCAAAAATTGCATGCATGAATCATTAGCACCTTTAACAAGATGGAAGATCTCCAAGTCTGGCTTGGTCAATAACTCTCAGCTTCCAACAGGGACTTACAGTAATTTCTTTCAGGGTTTTGGCACGTGTCTCACAAATCTGATGAGCTTGTTCACAGACACTCTCCCTTTCCAGTGAGACATATGGTATGGTTTGTGTTCGTGAGCTTCTTTGATATTGTCTCTCTGGCACAGCTTAATGTTCTTTCAGTTTTGTTTGGAGAAGAGAATTTCTTAGTTAAAGTGCACCGAGTGCATTTTAGGGAATTCTTTTTGTTTAAGAAGGCAGTAAGGGAGATTACAAGGTGCAGTGTTTGTTTTGGCTCTTTTATGGATGGTTACATTTTTGGGGTACTCCTAGTGAAGAACCTAAGCAATAAATGTATGTATTTAAACATATCCATCCATTTTATGTGCACCATGCTGCAGAATACTTGCAGGAGACCCTTCAGTTCTTCTCAAGGATTGAGGTTCTATTTTCTCAGCTTAGCTCCTGTCCATAGTTCCATTCCTTAGTCATACCTTGAAATGCTGAGATTCCTATGAAGGAAGCAGCCCATTGCTGCACGTATTATAAATCTGTGGTGCAGCTCTGAAACTGTCTATTTTGTATATTTGTATATATCCTTGCATATTTTCCTTGTATATATTTGTATATTTCCTATATTATGATATATTCCATATATTTTCATTTGCCTCCATGTTCTCTGGTCAATCCATTGTGGAAGACAGCTCTGGAATTCTTTACAAGTCCCAGAAGTCACTTCTCTCTGGAAAGTATTACATTTGTTGAGGACTTTAATTTTGGGGGGGAAGTGGAGGCAGAATTGAATGTTTTGAGTAATAATCAGTGAAGAAACTTCCCTTGTGAAGTGTTGACAAGCCCAGCACTCCAAGAGATCTAAGATTTCGAGGTAAAAAAAGAAAAAAAAAAAATGAAGAAAAAAAGCTGCTCTGCTGAGAGAAGAGTTTATTTCGTAATTTTCACTTGGTTGTGTTTTCTCTTTGCTGAAAGAACAAGTCACAAAGGGTGAACTGTATAGTTACTCTTTATATAAAAAACTTCCTTTAAAAAAAACCAAAATAACAGGTAGCAATTGCCCTGCTTCTGTGTTGTCATTGCAGCGATCAGGCAGCAATAAAATCCTTCTTCTGTAATTTTTATTGTCATCTGCTGACGGGAAGCTCCTGTTGTTACAGGCTGCTAAACTTCCCTTTTAATAGGAGCCTGCAGCTTTTAGACCCAAGTTAAGGGCTATGTATTAAACAAAAGAAAAAATTGGGGGAGAATAATAGAAAACTTAATATTTTGGGACTTACCTACATTTTTAGCAAAATCTGACTCTTGAACAAGGAAAGACTTTTTTTGTTGTTGTTATTTTTAAATTCAATTTAATGCCTTTGTGAATGTTAAATATAATACAAGGAAAAGAGAATCGTTAGGGTCAAGTATATTACAGTATTTTGCTACAGGCTTTATATGAAAGCTATTGACCTTTCACTCTATGAAATCACATTACCTGTACTCCCTTTATACTTTTCTACAAAGTGTGTTAGAAGGAGATTAAACATGCAGGTGATCCTATGACTGACGGATGTATCACCAGTTCTGTGAGTAGCAGGGACATTTCCCCATTTAGACAATTTTTGGCTTGTGTCCTGCAGTTTAAAAGCTGAAACACAAGTGCCCCTGGGAGCAGGGCTGATTAGGCTGAGAGGCTCCAGGTCAAACACAAGAGTTTGAAATAAGTGACAGTGGAATGATAACGAGGAGCTGATCAGCTTGGGGAGGGATGGAAGCAGTGGAGGGTGGGGGGGTTTTGTGCAGCGTAGGACTGTAAATGGCTTCTGACAATCTTTGGGCTATTTGGAGGGTGACTGTTGGAATTTTCTTGTTGTTATTGTTATATTATATACATTATATATACAGCAATCACAGCATGGGGCTGCAGATACAGCAGTCTTAGAGCTTTTATTCATCAGTGTTATCAGCCTCATTTTATAGAGTGAGACACAGGACATGATGAAAGCCCTTGCCATGACAGCAACAGCCAAAATTCTCTTTGTTACACGATCTTTTAACAACTTTCTAGCCAATAGCATAATGTGAAAAGCTGGCAAGTGTTTGCTTAAGCCAATTAATAAAGCTGCATGTGCATCTTGCTTTGAACAATGCTGCCTTGTAATAGCTTAAAAACAATGGATAAAGGTTCATTATTAAGCTTACATATTTCTACTATCTTGCTTAACATTTTTCATCTCTACGCAGCTCATAGCCCTATTGTTTCTTGTCCTTGCATCTTCAGCATTCTTGCATTCTTGCATTCTGAGATTTGCTTTCTGGGAGCTTTCCACCTTTTCTGTTTCCTTGGGAAGTGTTCCCTGGGGTGCAGTGCAGCTTCAGCAGGTGGGACTTGGTGGCAGTGGTGGTCACTCACTGCCCCAGTGCTGGCAGCTGACTGGGAGCCCACAGAAGGATCAATAGTGCATCTTAGCTGTCAGTGTGGTCCCTAATTCCTTGTGTTCCTGAGTGCCTTTGCCATCACCCCTGCTTCCAGAGGTCACTGCTGTGTGAAATGGCTCCTCCAGGTTGTGCACAGGGATGGCCAAACACTGATTAAAAACTCAGAAGGGACTGGTGAAGACAGACCTTGCATGTCTTTATTAGCATAAAAATTGATAACAAATGAGACTGTCACTTCCATCGAGTTTGAAAAATCTTTACTTACTGGGCCATCAGCCAGGGGCTCTGGGATCTCAGAATAATTTTGCAACTTGCTGTAAAATAGACCCTGTGCTCCTATGTGCTGCTAGACTGCTTCTCTAATGAAAAGAGAGTGCCTTTCCTGTTACCTCAGCTCTGCCAGACCTCAGTCTGCCAAGGGAAAACTGGCAAGACCTGCTTGATGCAATCCCAGCCCAGGAGAGAGTTCAGGTGTTGAAAAATGCCTAGAAATACAGAATTCAGGATTGGCATTTTTTTTTCCTTATTGAGTGTTTTGTTTTTCCTTTCAATAACGCCCTCAGTTAATGCAGACTCTTATTTTCATTCACATGAAGGAAGTTTATCTAATATAAGAAATTATTCCTCATAAAATATAAACTTTAAATGTGGAATTATTCTTTCGAATCTGTAAATTTCCTCCCTTAGGTTTTACTAAATTAAGGAATGTGTTTTTAATATTTTTTCCTGTCGAGTGGTGTTTTCTCCCCCACATCCAGTCATTGAATGTCTTTAGTTGCAGTTTAGAACAATGTCTCTATATAAAACTAATTAGAGTAATTTGTAATGAATGAAGTCAGATGTTCTCCATATTAAGACTATGAGTGAACAGCAGGATTTTAAAGAATTTTTAACAAAACTGATTCTAAATGCAGTTAGATTATTTCCAGGATGAATTTTCTTAGGACCCAGCTTGTCATGAACAAGTAATTAGCTTCACAAACTTGAATTAAAGGCAAAATTTAAATAGAATTAATCAATTTTGACATAGGTAGGTGTAGTAGAGAGGAGGTGACAATGCCTCAGAGCCCACTGGTAAAAATGCAACTCTGAAACCTTTGGGGTTTTGGGTTTTTGGTTTTCTTATGAGGAAATATTTAAAGTTTGACCTAAGTATGATTCTGTGGTCACAAAATTGTGTTTTAGGTACCTGCCTTTCATTATTCTGTTTAAATTACCCTGAAGAATATTTTGGTTGTAAAATAACTTTAATATTAAACCAGCTTGCCTTATGAAAATAAAAAATTATATTTGTGTGAACAGCTTCTGCCAAATCATGCTGTGAACAAAAAGAATAATGAAACCAGAGAGTAATTTGCATTCAGATTTGCTAAACAAAGAAATATCTGGTTTAACAAGCATTAAAGTACCTAAACTCTTGATTTTCAATGTACCCACCATATTGTGGGAATGTTGCCAGAGGATTTGAGGTTATACTTTGACAGATAATACTGTTGTACATTTCTTTTTGCTGGTGGGATGGTTGGAGTTGTGCTAAGGATTTATCAGCTTTTAAAATAGTTCTCTATAGTGCCCAATAGTTTGTGTTTCTGCTGAAACAGATCCGAATTCTCTCCATTTGATTCCCTATAACATTTTCTTTCTTTTAAAATATTTCAATACTTTAATGGAAAGTATCTCTTTGGTTTTCCCTGGGCTGTAAAAAGATAAAAAGAAATTTTAAAAATCTGAAAAAGGCTTGTTTAAAAAAAACCCAAAAAATTTTCTCCATTTATCACGGTTGAAAAATGGAGCTAGGAAAAGCCACTTGACCAATTCTGTCATTAAATCTGTGAATGAAACTTGCTGGTTAAGTTCAAGATAAGGTAACACGGCATTCCAAATGTGTTCCAAGTTGAGGTCTGTGAGCAAAACCTCTTCCAGAGTTAGATGAGTGAGAGTTTCCATGACTTTGAGGGAGTGCTAACACTGCTCATGTGATCCTGCCAAGTAAACCTGAAACGTTCACAGATCAGCTGGCCAGACCTACTGATCTGTTTGAGCCAGGGGAAGTGGCCTTACAGGAAATGAATTATCCAGACACACATCATTACAAAAGCATCTTTTCCATCAGTTGGGGATGCAAGATAAATAATTGCTTGGCTTGGTTGACTGAATCTGTTGTGAGTGTCCTAAGGGGACTGGTCAGATGGGCTGGGCTGGTGCATCTCTGTCTGCAGCATCACGTTTGCTCTAAATTTTTTATAGACATTTAGAGGGTGCTTAGGTATTAAACTGCTCATCTGTGAACACCACTTGCTTTCTCTGTTATTTAGAGCTTTTTAATGAAGTGGAAATTTATCACTTCAAGATTTGGGAGAGCTGTTTGCATACTTAGCCTCTGTGTGTGTTTGTGCAGCACACTCTGTGGCTTTGTTAGATCATCTTGAGAAACAGAACTACTTGTGCACAAAAAAAGGTTATATTCCATGAAACTGAGTAGAACTGGGTGAACATTGAGTTTCTAATTTAGAAAATGAAATTAATTGTCATGCTGAGTAAAATGAACAATTATTTCAGATCCAATAAGTACTTCACTCTCTTTTTTTTTTTTTTTTTTTAGATTACTGCTTATAGAGCTACTAAATTAGGTATTTTATATAAAAATATTTGTTTGGGTAATGTTCCTTAGTAAGTAACATTTTGAGGAGAACAGGCATATTGCTTGGCTAAATAATTGTGTCTAAGTAAGGTTGTCTTGCAGGATAGAAAACATTTGTCTTGCTCCTAAATTGGTATTTAGCAAGCCCTCTGAACACAATACGTGAGCCACATTTTTATTGGTCATTTTAACATTATGTTGGTGAAGGAAGGAAAGAGATCCTTGAAGTGAAAGTTTTTAAATTGCTGTGGCTAGTTTGGCCTGAAGGGAAGTCGAAAATCTCTGTTCTAAATGATCACTTATTGTTTCATGGGGGTACTGGACAAGATCAGGCTGATATAGTTGTGCTTAAGCTAATTAATGTTATTGATGATGTGTGGCCAATAGCCACAATAATTAGACTAAATTTCTCAGGAATAAAATTTATTTGATAACTTTAAAAAGAGAAAAAGTGTAGAAGAAAACTCACCCTGTTTAGAATTCTATCCTGCCTGGGATTTAGAAAAATGGTGTTAGAATATGCAATTGTACTACTCAGCAAAAATGTTACTTTTTAAGGCTCCAGTTGGTCCTGACTGAGTTTATAATCTTTTCCCAAGCATTGCACTGTACCTAAATTGCAGCTTTTTTGCCTAGCCCTCTCTTTTCTATGCAGATTGTCTTTGCTGAACTGAAGAAATCTCCCTGCTGCACCACTGAATGCACCAAGCTGGGATGCTTGGGAGATGCTGGTGTACTTTTCCAGCATTTTTTGGAAAAAATTTCATGGGGCATTGCATCTCTGCTAGCTTTCAATAAAATAATTAAGTTAACCACCTTGAACCCAGATAACTTAGATTATGAGGCTCAGTCAAAGGGTTATTTTCTTGACCTCATTGAGATCAGCAGGCAGCAGGGTAGTCTGAGTTTGTGACAGTTCTGTGCCAAGGAAGCACTTGGACACATCTTTATAAAACTTATTCTTCTCTTGAGCTGACTTCACATTCTTCCAAAAATTATTCTGTATCTTACTTCCCTTCTAAAAAATGCACAACGACTATCAGAATTCATTTAAATAAAAATGCATTTAAATTAAAAATATGAAAAAGACCACCAGCCCAAATGTGCAGTATATTTTAAAATGCAGGAGCTGTGCATGCTATGAAAAATTATATCTGCTAATTGTGAGCAGATCACATTTCTCTTATTGCAGCATTCAGAGATCACTTGTTCAGCTCTCTGCTGCACAATAAACTTTGAGCTTATCTCCAGCAGCTTCAGAGTCCTTGTGTCTGTCACTGAAGTCAAGGCTTAGAGTAAAAACCACTGGAGAAATCATAAAATTCATCTCCACCTGGTTTTGTTGCAACTTTATAATAATGCTGTGTGTGACAACATCTCTATTCCTTGGCACACTCTTAATGTTCTCTGCAAACTGTCTGACTGCAATTTGGAAATACCCAAATTTAGGATGTTTCTTTCTAATTTGGGGCACGGGGCTGCTCTGTTGCTGGGTGCCTTTTGTTCTGTACCAGTGCCTAAGTTATGCTTTTCAGCTAAGCAATGAGTGCTTGAATATGTGCAGGTAATGGCAGTGAAAAGCTCATGCTGCCCAGTGATCTTTCCTCCTCCTTGAATTATCAATGCATAATGAGTGAATCAGAATTGCTAACTGTGAAACTGGGCCTTCAAAGAATGAGCATCACCACAATCCCACTGAACAAACCAATATATTTTTTAAAAGTCTATACAGTTCAAATAGAAGGAAAGATTATTAGTTTATCATGAAAAACAAAGCAAGGGAGAGGGAGAAGTTTTCAAGAATGTTAACACCCATCGTGGTGTAAATTGTGGAAGAATGGTTGTGTCCCAGCTGACCTTCACCTGTTGTAATAAAAATACTTATGCTTTTCTTTTTAACAAAACAAAAACCCAGCCCTGTGCCTAGCAAACTGTGAGCCTAGAGACAGATTTGATTTTATCTGACTCTTGTTTTTCTCTTTTTCACAGATCTGAAGTTCCATGCTTTAAGCAAAGAACCAAATTTACATTCATCAGCAATATTATATTGTGAGCAGGTCCCTATGCTCATAATGGCAAATTGATCTGGCCTTGTAGATTGTGTTTATCCTGTGGTTTCATTTTCTTACACTAGAACTTTTCATTTGTCAGTAGGGTCTTAAATGTATACATTAGTGGAAATGCAAAAACTGAATGCATATAAATTATGGAAGCTACTCTGCATGCTACAAACTGTATTCTACTAAGTATTTTATTTACTTAAGCTTAATGAATGCTCCTTAAAACTATTACTGGCTTGGCTCTCCATGTGTCTCATTTGTCTTGGGCTAGATAAATCAATTATGTATGTCTTAAGCTTTGACATAATCTATGAAGATACAGTTTCCCCGGGTAGAGCATATTTATCTTCATTTTTTAAAGATAACATCTAGATATTCTGTCACCTTGGGTTCTCAAAATTTGCATGTTTAACTGTTTTTCTTCATCTGTCTTTTCCTGTGACCTGAGTTTAAATGGAATGTAAGTCTATAACTTTTTTTTAATTGTAGACTGAGGGTCCTAAGTACAAATGCACGTGTATTTCTAATCTGCCTTTTCATCTGTTTACACAAATAATGCCTGATTTAGAAGGCAAAGTGAAGCTGGTGCTGTTTTGTTAAAAGTGTGGGAGATAGTTTGCAAGTCTTCATCCTGCAGCTGCTGAAACCCTATTTAAAATATAACACACCATTCACTCCTTTATTGTTGGAAAAGTGATTTCTGGACCCTTGCCTTGCTGTTCCTGCCTGCCCTCCCCTGCCATTGCCAGTCTTGCCATCAGTAGCAAAATCAGGCACCTGTGCATGAATATTGGAATAAAAGTAGTGCCAGAGTGGTTGTCCACAAGCACAGGTGTATTTGCTAGTATCAGTAAGAATATTGATTAGCTGATGATAAGGAATGCAAAACCATTAGGCCAAAGAGCTCACTGACATATTTGATTAATGATGAGTAAACCCTCCTTAAACTGAAGCTGAAATTACTTTAGTGAAACCTTAATGGTGTTTGAAAATTTCTGGTTAACTCTTCTTTTAGGGCAAGTTTAGAAGTGCTTGTCAGTATTTCTGACAAAAACAGAAAAAGAGAAGCTGGAAAATAGCACTTAAAAATCCTACAACTTTTTTTCTTACTTGGTATATTTTCAACAGAGTAACTCTTAGTAAACTGGCTTTTCTTCTTTGTGACTGCTTAGGACTTTGAGACAAAACAGAAGAACATATCAACTTTGCTTCTTGTTATAATGAGGTTTTGTGCAGAACCTGTAGTAAAATATTAACTTAAAATGAGAAACTGGAGGAAATTAAGTTGAGCCCATCTCAAATGACAACTTTAAACTTTCTTGGCATTTGCTGGAATGTTCCAGTGTGTATAATTTGGGCCACATCCTGAGATGTGTTAATGACCTACTGAGCATCTTCAGCTGCTGTCACAGCTGAAGGTGTTGGGTATGGCTTAGACCAGACTGGTCCACCTGATGAGAAATTACCTGAAATTCCTTTAGCATATTTTTCTCCTGTACTTCTAATTAGTGTAGCTCTGTCCCTTTCTGTGCAAACCCTTAGAATCCATATCTGACTCTAGGTCTGCTTGTTGTAAATTATAAAACTGTTTCTGTAGTCCAAAGAATGATGAATTTTATATTTTTTTTTTAATTTTTTTTTTCATTCTCAAGGATCTCACCTGTGTACCTCAAAGCCTTTACTGCCTAAACCAGTCATCAAACAAAGTCCAGCTGCCCTAAACACTCCCGTCTGATTTTATACAATCTCACTAAAAGCTTTGTTTGTAGTTCTGAATGGCAGAGCCCTGTTGATTTTATTTGGAACTCAGACTGATGGGGCAGAGGTTGCTTTATTCATCTCACTTACTGGTTTTAAATATAGCCACAGATTTTGGAGTCCCTCCAGGCTTACAGGAATGATTGAAAATCAATTCTGTATCTTCAGATTACTCTCTTAATTTGTACTCTAAAGATTTTATTTTAATAAGAGCTTTCTAAGTCACCACAGGAGAGGGAAAGGCTTGTATCAGTCTTGTGGTATGATTAGCCTTTTTCATTTCTTTCCCAAATGTAAGCTAGAAACACTTGTGGCAGTTAGCTCTTCCTAATAAGATTATAGGCATGTTCTTATGTACTATTATTAGTGTGGTCCTTACTGTTGTTTGACAGAGTTTGGTCCTGGAGTATCTCGGGTCTTGTATTTCTGATTCTTACATGCAATTCTGATTGTCTTTTCTCCCCTCTTCTTATAAAAATCTGTGTCAAGTGGAAGCTAGGCAAACTGTAAAAACTAAGTGCTTCCATTCTGCAACTTGGAAATCTCAACTCCTTTTTGTATCAGCAAGCTTTTTAATAAAACAGATTTTGTTCAAAATTGTGACCCTCAGATATGAAACTGCTGGAGAGTCTGGCAAACTCTGGCTCACTGGCGGTATCTCCTTGGTAAAGCTTTTC
Organism: Toxostoma redivivum; assembly: GCA_013397375.1. Classification (NCBI taxonomy): domain Eukaryota; kingdom Metazoa; phylum Chordata; class Aves; order Passeriformes; family Mimidae; genus Toxostoma; species Toxostoma redivivum. Next base: position 1,534,656 of record VXBI01009545.1, read on the forward strand.
AGGGTGGTCCTGAATCCTGAGTTCTGCACATTGTGGGGCCCAGAAGATGCTGAACAAATTAACAGGCAAGCAGCAAATTTGGTTTTTTCAGGCTTGCTTGCTATTAGTTACCTTAACATCAAAACCTACCTGTCACACAAACTGTTGTCACAATCTCTTGTGGGAAGATAGTTTGTAAGCATAGTGCAGAAGGCAATTTTCCTCAATGAATTACAGCTGTACTGATTGCTGAGGAGTGGAGACAGCCTTGCCTGCCCAGTGAGGATGGGGGTTATAAAAGAGTGGGCTAGCTGGTTGAGAGTGAGTTGGAGCTTGAGGGCCGGAATGTGCTGCAGTTTGGGATGGAGTCTGCTGGCTGTGCTGTGAGCAGGAAGGGACAGACAAGGTAAGAAGATGCTGTGTGAGGGACAGACAGGGTTAGGTGGCTGGGTAAGGGGTTAGCCAGTCATGCAGAGAGGAGAGGAGGAGTCAGTGCTGTGTGGATTTGCCTATGAGGAAAGGAGTCAGAGTTGCCTGAAGGACCACTGAAAGAAGGCATGAGAAGTTTCTAATAAAGGACTGGTGATGGTGTCAGTACAGTCTGTCTTGACATAATTACTATAGTCTGTTGGTAGCTCCCAAAATTTACAGGACAATGGATTCTGTAAGATTTAGTTCAGGGCTCCTTGGGTTTGAGAGAAACCACCCCAAACCCACACACATCAGAAGAGGACTGGGTGCCCTTCTCACTGCCTAGTGCAGCATGTGAGTTCCCATTATATTGCTTGGGTAATTCACAAGCTCACTACATGGTGCCAAGGAGCTCATGTGAGTAAAACAGGTCTTCAGCTGAGGGGAAGGGTGCTGGGTCTGCTCCAGCAGCTTTTTGGGTAAGCTGGCACTTTTATGGGTTCTGTCTGAAGTGTGACCATGGATATCCTCCCTGTGGGTGAGCAGGTCACAGCTTTACTGCAAGGACCCTTCCTGTCCCCCTGCTCCTGCTGCTCCACCACCACTGCACATCTGAGAATCAAATTATAAAAATGCTATTATAAAGAACGGTTTTCCAATTGATAGAAATAAATGAGATGATATTGTGCTTGAATGTTAGCATACATTCTAAGGAAGGTAAGAAGATTGATTTTATTTAATTTCTAGAATAAAAACTTATCAGAGCAAAATGCTGCTCCATATTTAAGTTTTTAATATTTGCAGCCTCACAACTGCATTAGTTTTTTAATAAAATTGCATTAATCTGACAGCATGCTGTAAAGCAAATAGTGATAGTGGCACAATGGAACTAGAGTAACAAAACTGAAGGCATTGTGATGGACAGTATATATATTAAATTATCTTTTTCCCTTCCTTGTGTTGGTTTAAATAGACAAGAGCTCTTGCAAGCAGTCCTGTGCAGCAGTGATTGAACTGTTGAAAAAAACCTCAACCAATCAAAAACGCAGCACATTTCCCTCACCCCAGAAAAAAGCTAAAAAAGCCCAACCTGAAAGCAAACAATGAAACAGATTTGACTTTGTCTTGCTCTGAGGACTTACTGGCTTTCAAATGGTCTGTATGTGTTTTTCACATGGCACTAGAAACAAATAAATATAACTGTTTGGTGTGTGCATTACTTTTTCAACTAAAGACTTCAAAATATATACTGTAAATACTTGTGTTACAAGTTTAATTATCTCAGAATGTTAACTTTTTGTACCAAAAACCCCCAGTACTTTGTTTGCTGTTTCCTGACAGTTAAGTGGGTGTTGTGTACCTCAAGATTTGAAATTTTTTTTATCTGCAAGTGTGGGTTTTTTTAATGAAGCATCAGAAATTCTGGGACAATGATTTAATAGTTTGAATTTGAATCATTCCTTGAGAGTCAGTGAAAAACTTGGTCCTGCACTGATGTAATATAGAATTTCTGATACCTGAAGTGAAATTGTAGGACTTGTGTCAGAGCAGCCCATGGATTGTAGAACCCTCAGCTGAATTACACCTGAGTCCTTCAAACAGGAATATTTGTTTTGCTATTCCTGTACAATGGCAAAGCAGTCCTGGAGCTTTATAAACCTAGGGAAGATAAAGCAGTCTCTCATTGTGGTTTTTGTTTGTTTTGGTTTGGTTTTTTTTTCTGCTTACAGACACTAAAGATTCTTCTCTCGCTGTGAAGGAACTGGTGGAATTAACCTCACCCACAAAATCATCTGAGTTCGTCTGAGAATGCATTTCAGGTAGCATAAATAAAATAGAACACACACTGGTTTTAATAGTTTAGGTTTTCTTTTGTCAGGCAATAGAGGAGTATCAGACTCCCCTTCAATGCTTATGTGTAACATCACTGGAATTGAAGCTTCTGGTCATATACCTCAGGCCAAGACTGTTAAAACAAAAAAACCATTGTGAAAAGCAGGGAATTTGAATACATAGAAAATGGTTTGTGTTCTCTTTGAATACAGATGATGTGTGGAGAAAGATCATGTGAATGCACTGAATGTTTATCAGCAGGATACAGTGGAATGATTTTTAAAAAGCAACTTTTCATTAAACACCACAAAGCAAGAGAAACTGGAGATCAAACATTTTTCTTTCATAGGGTATTTGTTTTATGCCTATAAGAGTTAACTAGAAACAGATGATTTATTGATTTGGCTTAAAGGGGAGGGGTGATAGGACTTCACAAAACTAGATTTTTTTTCTCCTTTTCTGTTGTGTCCAAACTGTGACTGTAATCTGATATTTAATTAAACCTATGTGATATAATTAGTGCATTTAATAATTAAATTACATGTGATGTAATTAACTTTATAGATAGTTATGAATGTTCTGGTTATTTCTGCAGTTTGAAAATAAGTAAATTAAATGCCTTAATCACAAAATAACATAGAGGTTTTATTTTAACTCCAATTCCGATTCCTTTATGTTGGGATTATAACCTGTCATTTCTTGCAGAGTATCAGCAGAAAAATATTTTTAGGATTAGTAGTTTTTTTCCTTAGGATAGACATCTTCTCAAAAGTATTTTCTTCTGTTCTGTGAAATACTGGAAGAAGGGGAAAATGCATGTATTTGAATTAATTACTGATGCACTGTGCTTTGTTGGTTTGTTTTGTTTTTATTTTTCCTTAGCTCTTGGAGTCTTTGCTCCCCAGTAACTCTTGGCTTGTACCCCAACTCTTCCTCTAACAATAATGTTATTCCTCACACAATATTATGATTGTTTTGCTACCCTAAGCTGAAATATTACCTTTGTCTAAACTCTAACCTAACCTTAGGTAAGTAGGCATGCACTACTCTGAAACTTGTGAAATTGTGACTTCAAAGAAAAAGTAATTTTCTGGGTGTGCTGTCTTGTACTGCTTAATCAGCTGTGATCACCAACTGATGCTTTTCTAGCAAGACAGAGGAAAATCTATTCTAATGGGTTTTGCTGCACTGATTGTGCTGACTCGGTGATTCAATCTGCAAAGTTAATTGAAGAGATTCATTAAATTGGGTGGAATTTGAAGGATTTTCGTGTTCTAAGCTTCAGCCCCTCAGGCTTCGCACAGAATGAAACACATAATCAGCTTTCAGTAAGCACTGGTTTTCATTAATCATAAACTGTAGGCAAAGTAGGAGTTTGCAAATTTAGGTCTTTTATTGTTGTTTCATGTTAATGACTATTATCTCTTATTCCTATTGTGTGTGACTCTCTCAGCAACTGTGTTAGCACAGATGGCTAAAATCCCTAGCAGAAAAGTAATCAGCATTTGTGAACATGCTGCATTCAAACAAAATGACAGAGGAGAAAATATGCATTGCTTTAGAAATTAGGAAGCAGATCAAACTATAATAATGCATGTAAACACATCCAGGAAAGCAGGTTGTGGTTTTGTTTTCAACAGAATTCTAACTCAAATATATGTAACCTTCTGTCGAACTTATTGATGGTACAGGAAGCAAGTTAAATTAAAATTGGAGAACAACTGGTTTTATATAAGTAGTTTGGAATGCTCTTTTTTTAAGGCTTATCCAAATGTGATATAATTGACATAAATTAGTATAGTGGAGTGAAAGAAAGAGCCTACAGTCCTACAGATCCTAATTATCCCATTTTAACTGAAATGTGACTAAAAGTTACAGCTGTTCACAAGCACTTCCCTTGGATCAATGTGTGTAATGTATTAACCAGGAGCCTTAATTTTGAACTCCCTGTGTACTTTTGACTCCTTAGACTGAAAAACAGTGGCCTAAGACTTGTTCACAAATCCCTAGTGGGGATGATGGGAGTACAGTGCTTGAGTTCATGTGGCACATCACCTGCCATACTCTCATGAAGAAATGAGTGACTTGTGCCCTGTTATTCATATTATGAGACCTATATTGCAAAGATAATTCCTCAATGACTAAATTAAGTCATTGCAACTTCTCACCTTTAATTTTGTTAGTCATGGCCTAAGTTAAATGCTGTAATAATAGCTGAATTCAGGTTGTGGACTGTGGGTTAAATCTAAATGTCATTAAATCCTAAAGTAAAAGAGCATTTTTCTTACAATTCAGCAGCTTTTTTCCTGTGTACTTCCCATGGGCATTCCCTTTCACCCTCCTTTTTCAGCATGTGAATATTGCCTGAGTGTTGGTTGGTGTTGGGTGTGGAAATTGCTGTTACTGGGCTGGAGAAAGCAGGCAGCAAGTTGGCAAGGAAAAGCACGAAGGAGAGTGGCAGGAAATCCAGACACTTCCCCAGCAGTTCAAATGAAACCCAGGAGTTCAGGCCTGTGTTTCTTTATTGGACTAGTAATGAAAGCTGTTAGAAACTTTTTTTTCCTGGCATTTCTCAGCACTGGTGTGTTGGGATAACAGATGGAAGGTGGAGCACAGCTTTTGGTTAAGTGTGGTTATGGCTGTCAGGTGTGTGTACAGGCCACTATATTTGGGCTTTTGTTCTAATTGATGCCAAGTTATAGTTCTGCTCTACTTATTCTAAACAATGGCATGGAATTTTGGTTTCAATCCAAAGCTGGCCTTCACTTGGCAGCTAATCATCAGGAAGTTTATTTCCAAAGTATGCAATGTGGCTTAGTCCTTTCTTCTGGCTAGAGACAGGCTCCAGGATAGGGGACTATTGCAGCAGTGTCATACATAAGAACAACTTTTTTTTTTTTTTTCTTTCTTGTCATTTAAAAAAAATCAAAATCCTTTAAAGGCAAGCTTTTTCCTGCTTCATGCCCATGGTGTCCTTCCTCAGGGGGTTGCTTTGCTTGAGCAGCTTCTACATTGTGCAGAGAAGTTCTGAAAACAGGAAATGTTTGCAAGTGTAAAGCAATTATTTGTTGGCTACACATGGCAGTGGAGAGCTGGAACTAACCTGCAACTGCACTGCCCATGGGGAGGGGAGCTTTAGGCAGAGTGCCTGTTGTCACTCATCTGCAGGAGCTGCTCTCGGTTTCTTGAGACTGGCTGAACCTCATGGTTGAGACCCCAGTTTGTGTGTTGCCTATCATGTGAGGGTTTTTAGGAAAGAGAATGATCCCAATCAGCTCTAGTTCATAAGCCAATCATGTACCTTCCTATCAGACTATTTGAGAGTAATCACTGAGACACAGCATTAAATAAATGAGTTATAATGTAAATTGGGTAATCAATTCTGACTCTCTTGAAGTTGTCCTGAGGAAACAGACTCCCAGATGACTTAATAGATGATAAAATTCACTGTGCTACCATATAGTAGTGAAGGCTTATTTTAGATAATTAATCTCAATTTTATATGTATTTTATAAAGTTGTATATCTATTTGTTTCTCTGTTAATATCTCTGTGAATCTTTCCCACCTTTAATCGCCTAGAAATTCCTCCTTCAAAATGTTAGGTTAAAAAAAATAGATATTAAGGTGCATGAGCAGTGGTTTGCACAAAGCTACTTTAACCCATACTAAAGTGGGGTACAACATATCCTTATCTGAAGTACTCATAATTTCAGCTTCCTTAAATGTATCTTGATATTCCATTTAAGAGATTTCATTACTTGGTATGTTATATATGATGATTCTATAATGGGTCGCTGTATAGCATAGGATTTTTGTCTTCTGATAACCTTCATTTTTTTATTACCATCTCTCTGAAATCAGTTATCAAGAAAATCTGCTGAATTGGTTCAGTTAGCACATATGTAGACATAGAAAGCTGAACATGTATTCTACATGTTCAAACCTTCAGAACAGGGTACTTGATCTTGTTCAGTGCTAAAATAGAAATCTTATATTAGCAGACAATGGATGTTGTTACAAGAGTAAAGCAATGCTTTTTCAATTAAAATAAATACTGAGAGATATCTAGAGCAACCATATGTATAATAAATAAATTTATATTCAGCAAAAACTACATAGAGGAGTGAAGGATGCAACCTTGATTTGTTCTTGGGCATTCTGGGTTGGTCGCAGCCACTGCAGCAATGAAATTCTCTAGATGCTTTTAATGAGGACTATTAATTCTGTTTTCTCTAATGACATTAATTGTCCAGTATAGAACACAAATAACTTGCCCTCTAAGTTTCATGGCTGGTTACAATCTGTGTGAAATATTTTCTGTCACTTATGAAACTGGCTTTATTGTTGGCCTTGGTTCTTTCTGATAATGGTGTATAGCAGCATGCAGACACAGCAGAGCATCACAGGATGGTTTGGGTCACAAGGGACCTTCAAAGATCATTCAGTGCAGCCCCCCTGCCAAGGGCAGGAATGATCATGTTAGAATCTTCTGCTTCTTTTACTCTTGTGAAAAGGATAATGTAATTTTTTTTTTCTTTCTTTAGAAAACAGTGGTTGGGGATCTTGCTGCTTGTGTTTATTTTTTAATATTGAAACCAAGACTGTGGAAGGTTAAGCTTTAAGAACATCTGCAAGAGGACTTTTATGCTGCCTTCCACACTTTTCTCCAGTACCTGAGTAATTGTGGAAGTTACATGGGGTATGAGTGAGCTGTTCAGTTGCCACTTTGAAAAGAGATTTCCACTTCCACATGGCCCATCTCTGTAGGCAATTAGTTCTCCTTTTCAGAGTTGATCTACTTTAGACTAGAAGGAAAAGCACTTTTTAAATCCATTCTAATGAAGCTTGGCTAACCCCATGAGTTTCCAGAGGGAATGCAAATATCCATTCTGTTGGGCAGAATTCTAATAACATGATACACTGATGAGGGAGATGGAGCCCTAGGAGTAGGTCCTTACCAAGTGGGACCTTGAGATCCAGTCTGTGTTCCTGCTGGTGATTAATAGACAGCCATGAAACAGGAAAAAAATACTTCTCACCAGGGTATTTTAAAGAATGGAAATCAGCATTACTCTTGCAGATGGAAACCCTAGGAGGATGCAAAAGTTCTGGGAATTTCATCTCAAGACTTAGTACTTAACCCCAGGGTTATGGATTTTAAAAAAGGCACACTTTGGCTTCATCTGTCTCACTCGATGCATTTTGCATGTTGGGATTTTTGTGGCTCAAGTCACAGAAAGTTGCAAGTCAACAAGAATGTTTAATAGCAAATATCTCATAAAAATCTTTTAGGCTGGAGATGTTATGAACAAGGCAGAGTTAGAAATTAGGGTTCTGGTGAGCTATATATTTGCAAGTGTACATGTGTGAGGGAGCTCTCTTGTAAATCTCACAGTGAACACAGGTAAAATGAGCTCTGAAATGCAAGTGGAAAAGCTCTTTCCTGTGCCTGTAATTCATTCAGCTGTGCAGCACTAGGAGTTTAATTTCCAATAATGAAGCTGCACCCACCTTTGACTTTATAGTTAAAACCAGAAAGCTTTTGTGGGTGTGTTGCATCTTGACTCATTTTGTTTTTTATTTAATCCAGGATCCAGAAGTCTGATTTACACAGAAAACGTGTGTGGGGTTGGTTGGGTTTTTTTGTGGGTTTTTTTTTTTTTTGTTTAAACACTAGGTGGATGTGCCCAAGGAAAGTGGGGTTAGTCTTTGTCCCAGAACTTTGAGTTGATTGCAGATCTGACAAAAATGAATAAATAAATTATGAGAAGTAATGGTGAAGGAAACTCCTTATCTACTCATACTAGAATGAGATAATCCTGATTATAGCTTAATGATTGGGGCTAATGGAGAAACCTCAGACTGCTGCAGGTGGTAATGTATTTGCATTTTACAACTGTTTAATATTTGTGTTCTCTACAACAATTTTTTTTTCCAGTTTTGATAGTCAAAAGATACAAGACTTCCTGCTTGCTTTTTCACCTGAGTGGGAGGCTGAAGCTTAAGAGTCTACTCAGCTGACATGCTGCTGACAGAAATAATTTGAGGGTTATTTAGTAGAGCAAAGTAGCCAAAAGCGACAACATCATTAGAATAAAGTATTTTGAATTGGCAAGCTGCTTAGGAAATATTAGTTCAGAGAAAGCTAAACATAAGCTATTCTATTAGAATACAGCTGCCTAATTAGGACTCTCAAACAGCAAATCTTTGGAATTGCTATCAGTGCGAAGCCAATCTTCAAGACGTTTTATACTGCTTTGTAGGTAAAATACTGTGTATCCCCAGTCTAGCTGGGTAATCTTAATAAGATCTTGTTTTAAGCACTTGGATTTAATAGTGTCATGTGGTGGATGTGAAAGGCTGCCTTTGGAACTTACATGACCTCTCTAAATGATGTGACACAGGATATTGTTAAGCCTTTCCTGAAATGGTGTTAAATTTATATTGGTTCCTGTGATGGGCTTAGCCACATGGAGATGGGATGACAAATCAACAGGGTAATTCCAAGTGTGTATTAACCTTTGCTCTCTGAAAAGCTTCCTGAGAGGCTGTTAGCAAATTTGGAAGCTATGCCTAAGCACTATTTAATCACAGATGTATTAGGACAGGAACATAATTTTGTATATATTAAGATATCCAGCCAATATATTTTAGCCTAGTTTCGTAGTATCCAGTCCTTTTTTCACTGCTTATGTCTTCTATATGATTAGCAGTAACTACTGGTAGGGTTGTGAGTGGTTTTTTTTGTTGTTCTTTTGTTTAGCTTTTCCTTTGGTAGTGTAATGTGCTTGATGTGATTTATGGTCTGGATAGAAGGCAATTTGCTTACTAAATCATTATGGAGGGATGGTACTCTTGGACATGGCATAGAGATGAGATTTGCTTCTTCAAACAATTCACCACAAGGGTCCATTTTTATGGAGGTTGAGAGGTTTGTTCTCCCTCTCTGCTCATTTCCTGAACTCAGGATTGCAGCCCATGGTCGGAATTTTGTGATCCAGATCCTATGGAGTGACAAATAGGTTTTTTTCTCTGCTATGGCCCAAGATGGTGTTTTCTTTTCTTTGTAGTCAAGAGCCTGGATAATGACTGATTTTCTTCCAATAAAGGTGTAAACTCTACACAGGAAACCAAGTGTAGGAGAGGAGATATGCAACAGTGGCTGCTGGGTATGCAGGAAAATGGTCATGTTTATTGAGGAAAAAATCAGGATGCAGACTGCTTAATTGGCAATTAGCTACCTTAGACATTAATAATGAAAAAGCCTCTTTGCACTGCTGAAAAGGTATATAGGTGGTCAACTAAAGGGACAAAACAAAAGGAATTATCTGCTCCACTTGGAAAAGTTTATTTAATTTTTTTGGTAAGATGTTTTTGCTGGGTTTTCTTGTTTTTCTTTTTAATTTACCATTCTGACTCATGGTGAGTGGCGCACTTGTGTTCTGTGTACACCTGTCTGATGTGAAACGTGTATCAGGATTTTTCTGATCTCGACAGAGAGTGGTGGAAGTCAGGAGCATTTTCAGAACTGCTTACATAATTGCACAAAAGCTTGAATGGGTGGACAAAGAAGATGAAAATTCTTACCTAAAAGGCAAAACAACAGTTTACAGAAAAGGCAAGAATAGTCTTAATCTCATTTTCTTTTTTCTCTACTTGATGGTGATTAACACCCAGGGGCAAGAGAAATTTAGCTTTATTGCCTATCCCTGTGTAACATCTTAGCAACCAATGCTCCACTTAACCACAGGATAAAATTTGAAAAACACAGTGACAAAAATTTAAAAAAAATCCAATCAGTCTTCTGGAATAGAATGCACAGAAAACATAATGTAAAACAGCAGAGAAGACTACAACCAAAACACACAATTAAAATGAACTGATGTCCTTCAGAGAATGAATGAACAGTGCTTGTGAGGTGGGTTTGGTTTGGGGCTTTTTTGGTGCTGAGCATATGCCAAATGGGATATTCTTGGGCTGTTGAAAATCCTCCCTCTGCATGGAAACATTTTTTTAATGGGTTAATGATGGCGAAGAATTTTTGGGCTAGAATTGGGCTAGGTGTTTCACATTACTTATTTTGCAGATTTCCGTTGTTGTGTGGCACATAATTAGCCACAATGAATCTACACAAGATTAAATAATTCTCTGTGCCAAGACATCTTGTTTCCATACCAGCCAGCTGTTTGAAAATTAAAAGCCATAAAGACCTCTTAGCTTATTTGTTAGAGCTTCCAAATACAAGCTCTGTACAATTAAGGGAGGGAACTGCATCAGCCAGATGCATTATAGCAAATTCCACTATAACTAATAGTTCACAAATATTTTTTGTTTCAAAGATGTAATTTAAAGCCAGAGTTTTTATTTAGAGTCTTAAGCTATGGAAGGAATTTAAAAAGCAGAAAGATAGTAAGACCTCATAATATTAGGTTAACTGTCCTCAGAAATAACCTTTATATTTGAAATAAATGTGTTTGTTTTTTTTTTTTTTGAATAGGAGAGCAGCTGATAAGGAGTTATTCACCCATCTGTGTCCTAAATACAGCCCCTGGAATGGAATTAAAGGGGCCCCTGACAGCTCTCAAGAAAGATAACTTTCAGCAGCCTAAACTAACTTTCACTCCAGATTTCCTCAGAGTAGGATTTTGAGTATATGTCATAACCTGAAACTGCTGGCAGCACCAAGATTACTGCTGTGAAAATGAAGGGAAATAGAGATCTTGAGGCATGGCTACACAAACTCCTGTGAGTTGGTTAATTACCATTAAGTATAGAAAGTAAATATTCAGATAACAATGGTTTTATCATTCCTATCAGGGACTTATTTTTAATCAAATATGTTCAGTGGCCAGAAGTCACTTCTTTGGGTTTTTTTCCTTCTAAATCAGTATGGATATGAACAGACCTAAAATATTTAGTGCTAGATTTTAAAGCTAGCTGAGACTCAAAATGTAAATTGTACATAGCAAGGAATGCATCATTTTGTTCATAAGGATAGGACAAATTATCTTCCCTACCAGTGGAGTCACACAGATCCTTTGAATACACAACTGCAGCAAAAAAAAAGATATGGGTTTTCTGTAGAATGAGCAGAAAAGCACTTAAATTTTCTGCTGGATTATTGATGCCCATTTTATAGAGTGCTTACAAACAATGTCCAGCGTGCCTTGGTGCTTTGGCTGGGTTTGTTTGCAATTTATGGAGCCAACTGAAACGTATCTTCTAAAAATTGCCAAACCTATGTGCAACTCTATCCTTTGGAAAAGAAAATTAGTAATAGATCTTACTTAATGGCAAAAGAAATAATAATTTGTGATTAAGCAAGCATCCTGCTTCCACTTGCTTCAAGAGGAATAACAGCAGCTGGAGCAGTGGTCCGACTTGTCCTCTAATCCTTAAACCAGGAGAAATTTTAAATCTGCATCATAATTCCTTAGGTTAGTTGCCATGGTGATTTCTATCACTGTTTTAGGAGACAAGATTTCTATGGAAACAATTTTTATGTAGTCTTTTGCTCTGTGTGTTGTTTGTTGTCCCCTTCCTAAATAACATTTCAGTCCTTGGCTGTATTTGTCCCAGGTTATCTTGGAGGGAATTGATTTCTGGCAGCTCATTTGCTTGTATCTTACATTTGGTTGTTTGTTTTGAAGGCACAGCTTGTTTTAGAAAACTGTGTGAGGAAAGGCTATAGAGTATGCTGGCAAGTTCACACTTCTTTTACAGATTCTTCTTTTATAGACTTAAAGGTGGCAATCTGCCTGTATGGCTCTGTGGAAGGGCACAGGTCAACTGGAAAGGAGCAAAAACACTCTGCTGTGCCTCACTGTTGGGGCTGCTGTTTAGTCTAGTGCCTAAACGAGAACATTTGTATTTCTTTAGAATGTAACATTACTGCAGATAACAGTGCAGATCATGGTGCCATTTGAAGCTTTTTTCCCCCAAGAAGTGGAGTTGGTCTCTTCTCAGGAATGAAGTAGAATTTAAAGAAGAAACACTGTGGTGGTTGTGAGGAGGATGGCATGGGGTGGACAAACAGAGCAGCATGGTGACTGCTCAGTTCTGGCTCATGCAGGGAAGTTTTCTCTGAGTGACCAACAGTGTTAGATCAGGAGGCTCTGTAGGAACAGTTATGTCAGTTTTTATATTGCTTTCTCAATTTACACCAACTAAATCTTCTGTTAAGTTAGCATATAATTGGGCTATGACAGGGTACATGAAGACAATCTGAGAAACAAAAATTAATTTTTAAGATTTATATTAGTGCTGGCACAATAATGCAATCATTTCTATCAGTTCTAATTATTCTGACAGCTGATACTCTCTTCTGATTATGCAGTTCATTAACTTTGCAATATCAAAGCATAACTTGTTTTTAAAGAGTTGCTGCCAATCAAAGCAAGTCTGCAACACCTTTTCCTTCTTTTGGTTGTACTGTGTATTTTTTCAAAGTCTTGCAGTTTTGGGACTAAGCAAACAATATGTGTTTGGTCAGACACACATACAGCTGTACAGTTTTTCCCTTGCAAATTGCCAAGTGAGGAAATACTCATTTGTTCTCTGAGATTGTATAGAACTGAAAGCTGGCACAGTGGTTGAACTCTGTAATATTTGACTTGTCAAAAATGATGTTTGAGTCAGTAATAATACCAGATTTCTTTTTGAATTTACTATATGCAATTCAGAAATAGTGCTTGTATCTCAAGAGTTTGGATGGTCTCACCTGGCAAAGCCTTACATGTAATTTTAACAAAATTGTTTTGTTTATTATATATGTACACTATAAGTGTAACTATAAGTACAATCTAAGTAACTAAAAGTACAATCTCTTTCTGTGTCTTAATTGTAATCTTTTTGCAAAGTTAGAGACTATCACAACTCATGAGGTCTTTATAGCAATGGTGATGTTATATATAGAAATACATAGAAATGTATGTATGTTTCTACATAAAAACAATTTTTCTATAAAATAGAGGGAAAATAGAGGCAAGTTGCTGTAAAGAGAACAAGGCAGCCCTTAACTTGTAAGTTACAAACTTGAAGTAAATTTTTAATTTGAAGCCAGGCAAGATTCACAAAAAGGCAAGGAAGAATAAAAAAATCCTACTAACCAGAAGTCTAGAGTGAAGGTATATAGGAAGCTTCATAAGCAGGTCTATAGCCTTTTTACATTTGTATAAATCTTACAGGTTACCAAGGCAAAGACTATGGGTTATATGTGTTCTTTTCTAAAGGGTCTTGTGAACATATTCTCATTTATATCAAGGTTTTCATCTGTATTTCATATACAAATTGTTGTGTCCAATGGCACTTAATTTTTCTCCAAGTGGTTTTTCAGGTTTTTCTTACCAATGATCAGATTTTCTGAAATGAGTCAGGTACATGGTGGTTGCTCTTCAGCTGTTTGGTTTACCTGCAGATTTTTACAGCAGAAGCCTTGGTAGGTTAGTTCCAAGTTCTGCCAAGTGAAGTGTGCAGGAAAGGTTAAATTTGTGATAGTGTTGTCTGAAGAACCTCTTTCCTCAACCTTTCTCTTCCACTTGAAAGCCAAGGGGAGGGAGAGTGATGGGGTCATGACAATTTACCCTGCAGGCTTGGTTATTGCTGGCCTCTGAAAATGAGTGCCAGGCCCCTGACTGGACTGCCAGCATTAAGGTGATGGCTTATATATGAGTGAAAAAAGTTTCCTCTGGAAACACCTGTGTCTGTTGTCTGGATGCCAAACACTTCAAGCCTTTCAACTTCTGTCCCATTCAGAAAAGACTGACAGAAAATCAAAACACTGAAAAGAAGAATTCAGTGGGTGTCTTGGTTTGAAACACAGGTGTTTGTTAAAAAAAGCAAGAGCCTCTCTTGAAATGGAAAATGTAAAACCCCTCCCTCCAAATTATTATAATTTTGAGATTGAGTAGCTCTCAGGCAAAGATATGGGAATAGCAATAACAGTTCTTTACTAGGAAAATTAAAATAAAAATACAGTAATACCAAACAACAAAGCACTGACAGAGTCAGAATACAGCCTGACACCCCATCAGTCAGTCAGGGTGTTGGTGCAGTCCCATTGAATGGTGGCTGCATCCTCCTGTAGTGACAGATGTGGTTCTGTTGGAGCAGTGCTCCTGTAGAAGGTGCAGTTTTCCTCCAAAGGTCCAGTGATGATGTAGAAGGGTCTGGTTTTCCTCTGGAATCCAGTGGGAAAAGTCTGCCTTGGTGTTCCAGATCTCAGTTTTTATCTAGGTAGGAAATGCTTGGCTCCTCCCCCTGCATGGAGCATCTCCCAATGGGATGATGTAATTTTATCAGTCATGCAGTGGGACCCGGTGGGATGATGCCATTTTATCAGCTGTTTCTGATCCCATTTACCTGACAGAAACTGGAATTGTCTCAGTGCTTCCAGGGAGAAGCATGACTGACTTCAGATCATGGCTGCTTGCAGTGTCCTAGTACCCTTCTGACTTTTTGTTCATCTGTAAGTACCCTTCTGACTTTTTGTTCATCTGTACTGACATCACCTTGGGTTCTTTTTTCCTAAGTCTGTGTTGATTTCATGGTCTTGATGGTTGTTTTTGTTTGCCTTTTCTTTAACTGGTTGGGCTGTTCACTTGCATTTCTTATCTCCTTCCTGTATTTTGAGAAATAATTTCCACAGGCATCTGGAATTGACCAGAGTTCTGTGTTGAGGCAGTTTTGTGTATTTCTGTTACTTCAGTGTTGCAGGCCTTGGCATAAGGAATTGCTGAGCTTTGTCTCTACCTGGAGCTTTAAGTGCTCCTGCAGCCAGGAGTTTGTTCTGCTATGCTGTTCATCTGTTGCTTTCTTTCTGTGCATCCAGACATGAAGTGACTGTCTAGGTGCTGAATGTCTTTGGGAATATAACAAAGTGCACACACTTCCTTGTGCAAGCAGCTTTTTGTTCCTTTATGTTAACAGACAGCATATTTTTCAGTGCAAAAAGGCATCTTTTCAGAATCTAAAATGAGGAGACTGGCTCTGGAGTTAGTGTAGCACCTTAGCTGTCAATAGACTCACCAGGGATGCCACAGGCATAGGTGCAGCTTGGGTTAGATGTAAACAGTGTGAGGGAAGAACACACTCTGAAAATTCAGTCTTCTTTCTCTGACTGTATTTGATAATAAATTTATATTTATGAATTCATACAAAGGCTTCATGTTCAAGATAAGTGCCAGGAATTAAACACTCATCCAAAGCTGGGGGAAAGTAAAAAATAAGATACTTACTAATTTATTTTAATAACTACCTGAAATGCCATTCATTTAAAAGAGCAATACCATTCATTTATATGTTAAAAGTCTCTTCTATTCTGACAGTTGTGCTCCCACTTTCCTCCCAAAAAAGCAAAATCCAACCCACCAACCAACCCCTCTGCTGTTCACTGTATTTTGATCCTGTAATCTAAAACTGAATTAAATAACTCCTTGTATCAGGCAATACTCAGATCACCTAATAGAAGCTGAAAAGTTTGTCTTTACTCAGACAGACTGCACTTGGTATCAGCTATTAATTTGAGAACTAGGAAGATTAGATCAGCCTCTTAATGCAATGTCCTATCAAAAAATGTTTTATTTTTCTTTTAGAACACGTTTTTTAAGCAAGACTTTACTTAAGGCCAGAATATTCTGGCAAGGAAAGAAATATATAGAAGTAATCTCTCTATTTTATACCATTTCTCTGGTCTCTGCTCATCTAATGTTACTGGGGGA
Source organism: Toxostoma redivivum (assembly GCA_013397375.1). Taxonomy (NCBI): domain Eukaryota; kingdom Metazoa; phylum Chordata; class Aves; order Passeriformes; family Mimidae; genus Toxostoma; species Toxostoma redivivum. The sequence continues at coordinate 1,550,598 of VXBI01009545.1, forward strand.
AGTTGAGAGTTGTTGGGGATGAAAAATATCATTAACTCTTTTGAATTGTCAGAACAGTATATTTTAGTGGAGGTAGACTGCAAGTTACTCTTAAACATTTTAAATGGGATTTTTAGCTAGAAACACAGATGTTACAAGTTGGTTTCAAAAAGTCTCTAGTGAAGAAAATCCTATACCCCAAATGTATATTGTACATCTTCAAGATAGTTGAAACTTATTTTAAAACAGTTCTCAAAGGATTAGTGTTCAGGCTGTGGCCAGAACTGCAGATTAATACCAGGTATCATCCTTTTTAAAGGTTTGGAACCTATAAGAGAGACTTTTGATCCACTACAGTAATAGGACAGTATTGCCCAAGTAAAAGGTAAGCTGTCATTTTTTTTTTTTTTTACTGCACCTGAGAAGTTTGGCATTTTACAGATACTTTTTAAATAATTCCTTTCTGAAAACAGTTGTGATGATTTAAACTTTTCTGCAGGTCAGGAGTTAAATAAGAGAGAGGTGATAAGGAATACAGTAACTGCTGTATTGTGGTATAGTCTTTGACGAAAAATAATGAAAACACTCAATTTGCCAATTATTAATAGACTTCTCAGCTGGGACGTAGGTTTTTATATACAGTAATAATATTGCCAATAAGATACTTTTTCATTCAGGAAAAGCTGTATTATGGCACTTCCAAAAGATTAATTTAGCTGAAACTCTGGGTAGAAAGAGAGATGCTTTCTCTTAATAGTGTAAACTGTGCTTTTCCTGTGAGAAAGGGGCTTTGTACCTGAGTTGCAGTGAGACTTTGTTAGGAGCTCTAATGCTGATATGTGTGGTGTCCTCACTGGTTTTACCTGCAAATGCTCATAAAACATGTTTGTCCCTGTGACAGCAGGCTGAATAAATCCTGGAAGTCTTGTGAGGTGGGTTAGAAATTTTCATTGGGCTGATGAAAGAGGAAGAATCCCTAAATCTTCTTGTATCCAGGCTGTGGACTCTCCTTGAATTCCCATCCTCAGTCCTTCCCCAGGGTGCTTCTGCCTTGTTTTTGTTACCACTCTTCAGTCCTGGCTGTCCTGCTAAGAAGAAATGAGGGTGGAGATGGCCGAGTGTTGGGGTGACAGCTCTATAAATTCGCTGCTTTCAGAGCTGCTGAAGAGATTGATTGTTTAATGCTCAGAAGCTGTTCAGTGGACAGCCATCAGGGGCTGTGTAGGCAGGGTAGAAATAAAGCTCAGAAGCTGGGGAAAACAATTACTAAATATGGCAAAGAGTTTATCAATCACTTTGATAGAAAGAATTTGTCAGCCTGTTGTCACCAACAGCGTAGGGGTTTGGCTGCATTCCCAACTGCCATTAGAGGATCAAATAACAGCAAGCATCCAAAACAACCTTTTACCACCTTCCCTGGAATATGAGGTTCTCACAGCATGTGTACCTGGCTGCTGTGGTTGTGCTTTTGTCACCCGAGAATTGATTTGTCACAGTATCATTTGTATTCATTCAGGGACAGCCTAGTCCAGAAAGAATAACTGAAGTTTAGCAGGCAGATTTTGCTATTAAAGCAAGGCTTTAAAGATCTGTTAATATTTTCTGTGCATGTGTGAGGTAAAAGTTAATACTGGTACATTTGTGTGAGCTGCTCTGGATAACCTGAGGGGATTTCATCTTTAAAATGGAATGACAGAGTGTTCATACCCACCTGAATCATCCCAAACAGAAGGACTCAAGCGCTGCATTATCTCTCTCACAATGCACTTACATTCATTGTGGGGAGGCTTTTCAATGAGCACAAGAGAACAAGCCATAAGGAGGTGAGAACACGAGTAAAGGAAAGCTCCTGACTTGTCCTTCAACAACAGCAGCTGGATCACAGAACACTCCGTGGTCTGTCCTGTCCTTCCCATTGACAGCTCAGCATTCCCGACTGGCAGCCTTACCATTCACTGCCTCGATGTATTGATGCCTCTCTTGTTCATGTCTTGGACTGCCTTTTCCACTCCCTGATGTTTATTTTCCTGGAGCGTTTGTAGTAAGTGACCACCTCTTTGCTCTATTTCATTTTGAGAAGCCAAAATTCATTCTGTTTCTGTGCTCTTTCACCATTTTTTCCACTTCTTTTGTACTGTGGCTACTGGCAGGACATAGATACCACAAGCAGGCTATTTGTAATGATTTTTTCTTTCAATAATGATAGTGAAATAGTCTGCATTGAGGGGAGAAATAGCGATCAAATTTCTTTTATAAGGTTGCTTTTTTTACCCTTTATAGGAATTGTAACCCAAGACAAATTGAGAAAGAACATACAAAATGAGATGAGTATAAGGCAATTGTTAGTTTCTGGTATATGCTGGTAGCCAGCACGTCCAATTTTGAGAGCATGGGAGCAGAAGGAAGCTGAGTTCTTGGATACATATGGTATGTGTTTGAGGAAGCACTGAGTAAAAGCGTGTTTTATTTGTCTTTTGTACCCTGAATCTCTCCTGTTGGGGTGCACAGTGGCTGCAGCTGAAGTGTGCTTTGAGTTTGCTCTGCATGGAGCTGTAACCAAGGAAAGAGGGCCTGGGGCAAGTCTGGTCTCCACAGATGGATCAGGAAGATATTCTAGTTTTAGATACAGCAGCTGATCTGTTGAGAATCAAATCAAGAATGAATGCTCGAAGTCAAAACTAAAAAACAAAAAAAAAAAAAGCAAAGAAGAGATAGAATCTATTCTCTTAATTGTTGTAGAAGTAGGGTTTGTTGGAAAGAAGGGGCAGTGTCTGTGTGTGGTGAGCAGTGTAACTCTCTGGGAAGAATTCTGCTGTATAGAGACACAGTGAAGTGCAGTCCTTTCAGTCCTAGCATTGTCCTGAGGTTAAGAACTGAGGTCAAAGGTAAAGTTAGAGATGATTCTTTGTTTATGCTTAATGAAAAAAATGTAGGTTCTTATTTCTAAAACAATCATATGAGAATTATAGCACTGAGTGATGGAAGAATATCCTTCAGGATTTAAGCACCTTCCCCACATTTGGTGTTCTTTTTTGACTGGATTCAGTCTCTCTTCTTCATAACATCTGGCTGAAAGATATTATGTGGCTGTTGGGAGCATCCTGTTATGTTTCTCAGTATCATCATAACCCACATATATATGATGAAAAACTTGGTAGTCGTAATAGTATATTATTTATCTCTCAGTTTTTTAGTACTTGAAACTTTGGCCCTGGTGAAGGAGAGCACTATCAGTACATTGGAAAAGAACTTTAAGCTATGTAAATTAAAATAATTAACCATTTCTTCTTAGTGTAAATTTTCTTCTAATTTATTAGTGAAGGTTTGGTATAACTTGTATTTTAAGTATTGATGAAAATACTTGTGGTGGGGAGGAAAATTCACTTGGCAATGGAAAAACTGTAAAAAATACTCACTGAAGCACTTTGTGTGATGGATGGGCTGAGACTCACCAGAGTGCTGACTCTGTCATGCAGCACATGGCTGCATCACTCAGGCCTCACATCTTAAAATACATTGAAAATTACCAGCACAGGGACACAAAATGCAGTTCCACAGGGCTCTGGGGAAGGACCTGATGCAGAAGGACCTTGCTTTTTGCATGCAGTCAGTGAGAAGGAACTTGTCTAAATGAAAATATTGTCATGGGATTGTTTTTTTTTTTTCAGTATCTGTCACCTCTGTCTGCTCACAGGAGAAAAAGAAGTCAAAATGTCATTGACTTGAACAATAATTATTTTAGAGCATTTTGGAAAATAAAAAAAAATATTTGTTTCCCTGTTTCTTAATCTTCTCCATCCTCATCCATTCCTCCTGAGACAAGGAAATACATGAGGATGTCAGTATCCATACACAAAAATATCTACATTGATTTCCCCTGTGCTCATTGGGGTACAGGGACTTTTATATGCCATTGGAGGGAAACCCATTGTCCTGCAGAAGGAATTTTGTATGGTCACCTAAATTTTCATTGCCATCTCCTGTTGGAAGGAGACAGGGAGCAAAGCAGTGAAAGAATAAAGGCTGTACCTTCTCAGTCCTGAGGTATCCACGTGCTTGTTCTTCACTGCATTCCCACTTCACTATTTGTCCCTGAATTTCTTTTATTTAACAATGTAATGTGTAGAGAAATAAAGCATCAAAAGAGTTGGCAGGAAATGGAATTGTGGAATAAAATGTTGAATATGTAAATCTAGTATGTATTTCAGTTTTTCAGAAATCTAGTCTTAAAATCTTCACCTAAAATCTTCAACATTTACATTCCTGTAAACAGCAATAGGTTACTCACAGATTTAATAAAATCTAACTCAATCTGCAACAGAATATTGTACTCAGAATGAAGGGAGTTGTGCATGTGGTTTTGGACATAGTTGCATGGAGGTGGCTTTGGTTGTTTGCACTTAAGACAAAGTAGAAAAAACTGGACAAATTCCTACTGATATATATTGCCTCTATTAGAGAGGCTCAGACATCAGTGGAAAAGGAATGAACAGTCTCTTATTAACTTGCTGCAAATGGCAGCAGGTCTAAGGGAGTACAAGGATATTAAGTGATGTTAAATTTAAGCAAATGGTATGTCCTCAAACTATATTGCATCTAGTTTTTAATTAGCAGCTTTAAGACTTATTCCAGGCTGTTTTGATGTATGTTGTGTCTGATCTAGGAGAGGATGAAAATCAGTATTCATTTGACCATAATTTCAACTAATTAACAGGCAATAAATCTAATTTTAAAAAAATGTGGAAATGTATAAATATTTCTAAAAATCTTGTCTCCACAATTTCAAGAAAAGTGGAGAGGTACCATATCTCATGTAGTGTTGCCTAAATTTGACTTCCTGAAGTGTAACTGTACCAACAGGAATGTTTATGATGCCAGTCTCCACACACATTATTTGTTGTGGAAATTAATCCTGTAAAAGATGAATAAATAACCTTGTTATGTCATCAAAGCCTCCAGGCAGGTTTATTTTCTCAATTGGTGATACTGTATTTTTTTGGCAGAATGTGTTGGAAATATGCTTACATCTTTGAGGAACTCTTGAGATGCTCTTCAAAAATAGTTTGCAGCTACTAGTTGATCTTTCTGCAGAACTTCATCAGAAATGGTAAAATTTACTACTCCAGGGTACTTTGTAAGAAAATTTAATGAGATCATTAATAAATAATATTTGTTAAACATTTTGGAAGGCATGTACTCACTGATAAAAACTCAATATGAGACAAATGCATATTTAGTATTTTCTTGCACACTGGTGTCAATTTTTCATTGATTTGCCTGGATCTCACTATCTGCAGTAAAACAAGGAGTGTGTGTGTAACCACATGGAATTCTTTGCTTGTGCTCTTCCTGGCTGCTTGCCTCCCTCCCATGAATGTGTCCCAAAAGGTTGACAAAGGTCTTCAATCCCTCACTCTGTGTAAATACTTTAATTAGTTATGGACTTTGCAGGAAAGCCTACTGAGGCCAATTCTCTTTTCAGTGAGAGACAGCTCTGCCTGCTCATCTGTTTTATTGGCCTGTGATTCCAGCCTCATGCCAAAACTGTTATTGCTGGATAAATTAATGAGAACATGTTGTTGCCTCAGCTTCTCAAAACTCCATAATTGCAAATGTTAGGCCCTTAATTGAAACAACACTTAAAAAAATTAGTCACTGTCTCTTGATCTTTGTCATGCCTGTGCCATTCAGAACAATTTCTGAAAATTCCAGGCCTTACTTTGATCAGCTTTTTCCTTGCTGATAGAATTAATGTAAGGTTTTGGGGGTTTTTACATATAAGGTAATTACCTTTTATTTTTTCCCCTGCTATGCAAGCTAACAGGTTAATAGAGGCATTGCTGAAGTCCTTGGTAAATGCTGGCAGTGCCTGTTCTGTAGGTGTTTTTTCTTGGTGAATGAATGAAGTTTTGTATTTTCACAGCACATTTATTGCTTTCTCATCAAGTCGTACACCTGTGTCCAATCCAGCTGGCTTCTGGTTTTGGTGCCACCTTTGTAACACCAAACTAACCAGGACAATTTAAATTTATGCTTATCCTTTGTAGAAAAAGACCCTTCAATCCAAGTATATCTTCTCTGCTCTGGCTTTGTGGAGGATATTCATGCACTTGCAAATAGCCAGGCACTCATTGAAGTCACAGGTCAAATATTTCCAAATTTAAGTACAGATTTGAAAGTGTTTTTATAGCACCAGGCACTTGATTTTCAGTGTTGATGATCAGAATGGAACTGCTTCGTGTTTTTCCCTCTGTATCCTTTGGAGGAATCAATACTGAAGTCACTTTGCTCTCAAGACAAGAGCAGGTCAGAAAACAAGCTGAGGCAAGAGCCTGACCCAATTCAGAGTGACACCACTGGGTATTTAACTATTTTGCTCAGCTGTAGACTAGAAATATGTCAGGAAAGAAAGAGGCACAGAAATCACTGCTTAGCATGAGTCATGTGGTATTTTTTGGTTGTTTTGGTGGTTTATGCTTCAGTGCAGCAAGAGTAAGGAATGTACAGTGCTTTGTTTGGTTATTTGTAACTGGTGTGTGATCAGATGTAGAATCCAGCTTCAGTAGCTCTTATTTGAGTGGTAATTGAACTGAAATCAGTTGAAATATGCCAGCTCAATTTTTTTTTTCCAGCTAAGGAATTTTTCCATAGGAAAACCAACTCTAATTCAACTGAGGATGCTAAAGCTGTGGTGCCAGAGCCCTGTGAGGTTTGCACTCCCAGATGTGCCAAAGGTTATAAAACACCACCTGCAGGTCCTACCAACCTACTCTAAATCAGGAACCAAAGGGGAACTTTGCAGAAGGATCCAAGCTCATGAGATTTTTCTCTCTCTGGGGCATAAGGAGAAGGTGTCTGTCACTTCTGCCCTGAGCTCCCACTTAGATACTCTTGGCCATGATGACTGACTCTCCCCACCAAACACTCTTTGGGGAATTTTTTATGGGCATCCTGCCTATTTACCCTCTGGCTATTTTTTCTGGCCAGCAAAACAAGTCAAAAGCAATTTTAATGGCTTTAGAACTCCTCAGTTAGCAAATTCTGTCATGACACTTGTCAGACATAACAGGCCGACATCAAATATCCAGCACCCCTCGTGATAGCTGAGAGGATTCTAAATAATAATTGATAGACCTTACTGAATAGGAATATATATTAAAAAAACATATTGTGAGTGGCAGAACTAATTATAGACTCACTTTCAATCACTGTAGCTGAAGGGTTTTTAGCTATTTATTTTTATTTAGCTTTCTCGTGATTTTTTGTCACTTGGGTGTAAAACCTTAGTTCTTGGTAATTCTCACGACAGAAGGTTCCTGCACATGTAAGAGGTTGTACAAAACTGGGGGAGGGAAATATTGCTCTTTGTCAATAGTTGTATAATTAATTATTTTTTTTTCCAGCTCTTAAGTCATGCATAACGATTTAGGAAATCTGCTGGCAGGAGCTGTCAGGAAAACTGAGTAACATTAGGCTGTGTAGAATTACATGTACAAAAACTCAAATACAGTAGAGAGATCTAACTTTAGTGTGTGAATTAACAGACTGAATTTAAGAACACTTTGGGGTTTGTTTTGTATGGCTCTCTTATAGCACAGTCTGTTTCAAATCGGGAGATTTTTTAAAAAGTGAGAGTAAAGTGAATTATTTTTAAATAAAGTACCTAAAATGGCATTATGAAATATTTAAAGATATGTTCCCCTAGACTCATTAATCCCAACTCTCTTTCTCCACCAATAAAACAATCAAATATACGCTTTCCTCTTGAAACTGTAAAAACATGTGCTTTTGTGTATAATAGCAGATGAAATCATTAATGTGACTGATATGGTCTTTTATTATTCTATTACTGTTTCAGGGTTTGTTTTTTTTTTTTTTAATGTTGCAATAATTGATGGGATATGTCTGTTCATATACAAATGTCCTTTTAGAATGAAGATGTGAGAACCAAATTCTCAGCCATGATTATGGAATTAATGGTGTGGAACTGTGTTAGTCTGAGGAATAGTGAGTTCATATAAAACACTACTTGAAAAATAATAATTCTTGTATAGTTAGATAAGAAGTTTAAATAGAGTATTCTGCCTGCAATTCTGAAAAAGATCAGAAAGTGTTTATGCAAATACAGACCTTGAGACACTTTTCTTGTGGAGCTCTCCAGTGCTGGCTGTGGAAGGGTTGATAACTATTGCATTAGAATTCGGCACATACAGTCGATTTTAGCTGTAATAAATGACAACCTTCTTTAATATTTTATATTCATTTATGAGCTCTTTTAATATACTGAAGAGCTGACTGTTAGAACAAGCTTTATACTGTCAATAAAATTTAGGGAAGCATTTAAGCAAATTCACCAAGGCAGCAAACTAAGTATTCTAACTAATTTGATTGAAGGAATTGTATTTACTGCCTGTGGTTATTTCACACCCCATCCCCCTCCCCAATTAAACTCTGTATGGATGTATGCACTCAAGTGTCACCATTTTATTATAATTTTTAATACTGTACAATTAATATTGAAGCAACATCAAATAACAAATCGCTGAAGATGAACACTGTTGTCAACACATTCCTACATAATTTAAACAATGGCATAGGAAAAGTAATTAGCTTGACAATAAACCAAGCTAACTCCTCTCCATATTTGCTCTTTGGCTGATAATGAAATAATCAGTAAATGAATGCCTGGGAATCAGTGCTGAACGTGTGTGTTGTTCAAATCAGAAACCCTCAAAATGAGAAGAATGACTTTGATAATAGGTCACTTTTTGTCACTTGATAAATAAACTGTCTTCCTGTGATGAAAACTGGTCACTGGTGAAAACCTGATAAAGTTGGATCCATCCTTAATGTTTGAAGAAGCATTTGAAGCTTTATAAACACAAAAGGGCAGCATTGCCATGAGGGCTTATGGGAGCAACTTCCCTATTAGCCTGGAATTTATGATAGGGTTAAATTTAGGAGTAATTCTGAAATATTATCTTGCATTATTATTAATTTAATTAAATAGTAATTGAAATTATTATTAGCAGCATCTTGGTGGCTGAATACAACTAAATTACTATAAAATATCCCCTTCTTTGCTGCTCAACTCCCAGTTTTTCCATAATAAAGGACTTTTCCCTATGTCCAGTGAATTCTAAGGGTATGTGAGGTTAAAGAATATTCTAGCAGGGCTTTCAGAATTTGAGGGTAAAGGGATTTGTATGCTGACAGATACTACATATTTTTGACCTTACTTCATGGCAAGCATTGAGGGGTGTATGTGTTTTAAAAGGATTTTAGGGCTATACTCCTACTTTTTTTCCTCTCTCACTATTGGCTTAATCTATATTTTAATAGATTTATTTTTATGCTATTTATGACTTTCTCACTGTGCCATGAGCATGATGGACTTCAAATGCTGCTCATCATTCCTTAGTGCTCCATGGCTTTGCAGTTTAGATGTTAATACACTTGCACAGCAGGTGAAAAAAGTGGTTACACACAGCTGGCCCTTTCAGGAAAATAGGTTCTACAAATTTTCCTTATGCTAAGTCATGATTGTCGCTTCTGACATAAATCAGTGTGGCATAAGCACATCTGATACTGCTCACACAGCTCGTAACAGCCTTCTGGGGAAGCTGGGTGATTTTCAATCTGCAATTTACCTCGTTTCTGCTAGACTTCCACCTGACTCGTTACTGAAAAATCTAATCAGAAATCACACTTGCCATGTTGTTCTTGCTTTGCAGAAAGAGTGACTCTGAGGTTTTTCATTTTATTTCCAAAAATTGTGCTTTTCTGTGAATCAACCTTGATTTCCCATCGCTATCCATATTTCCTTGAAGCTGCAAATGAACATTTCAGCTGTAGAAAGCAGCTCCTCCTGCCTCCCCTTGGAGCATGGGGCAAACCCAGCCCAGGTCCCTCTGCTGCATTTTTACCATTTTGGCTGAACCCTGACAAATCATCTCTTCCTGCAGCTCTGCACATCTCGAGCTGTGTGAGTGAAACAATTTCCTGGCAGCTGTTTGTGGCTGGTCTGGAGCCATCCCATGTCTGGGGAGGAAGCAGCTGCATCCCTGCTCTGTTCCAGCCATCAGCACACACACCTGATGCTCAGGGCTGCACACTTGCTGCCTCAATCCATCAGATACTTTTTGGGGGATTTTTTTTTTTAATATTTAATGTGGATTTTTTTAGGAGCTCTTTCCCAATGTTTTTCCCATAAATTCTTGGGATTTTGGCAGATTTTGGGTGTTTTACTACAGATTTTAGGACTTTTGGGGGAGATTTTTTTTGTGATATTTGGGGGTTTTTGGCCATTTAAAGTAGGATTTCCCTTGGATTTTTTCTCACCCATTTTATTCCTCAGAAATCCCTGGAATATTACTGGGCTCTGTGGCCATTTCTGGGTGCTTTAGTGCAGATTTGAGGACTATTTTGGTCATTTTTAGTGTGATTTTTGGGGTGGATTTTGGGCCATTTAAAACCTGATTTCCTCTGAGTTTTTTCCCTGTGTTTCCCAACTTTTTCCTGGTTTTCCCACCCCAGAAATCCCTGGAATCCTTCTATCAGCATACCTGATGGAGACGTTTTTAATTCTATAGGTGCCCTGAGAACTTATCTGCAGCGCACCTGCTATGATTTTTTAATCATTGCTTTAATTGTGTCTGTGTAGAAATTAATTCCTCTCTTTTGCCCATGATGCCTCCAAAATCTCCCTTCCCCCAGCTGCTGATTTGGATAGACTTAGAAAATGGTTTTATAGCAGAGTACAGCCTTGATATGGAAGGGAAATAATAATCCTGGTGAAAATAATTTTTATCCTCATGGAATCTCATGGAGGATTTGGCTAATATTAAGTACCAAGGTTTAAAAAAAAGAAGAATCAGTAATTTTAATTTGAGAGATATTCCAAAATTTGTCTGTTTTTTTTTTGTTGTTGTTTGTTTTTGGAGAATTAAAAAAACCAAGCTACTTTGCTTCTTTTAAAAAGCATTTCTCTCTTGTTAATAACATCTCTTTCTTTAGAGCATTTATTTTAAAATCTTAGTAGAACTTAATGGAATGAGAAAAAATAATTTCATCTGACTTAATTAATTGCTTTCATGGTTCTACTAAAGTAGTTACTTTTATATGGTACTTCTGTGGATAGTTCTTTTTAAACTACCACAAAACCCAGAAATAAATAATAACTGTGAAGGGGTGTTTAGTGGCTGAAAGATAAGATTAAAAGTATTCCTGATGAAAAAAACAATTTATTGGGGTTTTTTTAGGGTTTTGTTTTATGGGTTGTTTGGGTTTGGTGTTTTTTTGGTGGTGTTTTGTTTTGTTTTGTTTTGAGGTTTTTTTGTTTTTTGTTTTTTTTGGTTTTTTTTTTTGTGATTTAGCAGCTTGACATATTCTGCATTAGGGTAGCACTATACTACAGAAGGAGCCCCCTGGGTCTCCTGCATTTATTTAGGAGAATCCAAATAAAGCACACTGTGAAGCACAGCTGCCCTGTTCTATGGTTCTTGTCATTGCTTCAAAGTTTGGGGCAGATTTTTTTTTTGTTTTCTGGAGCCAAGAATCTCTACAGTCATTTCTAAAAAACTTGTGTCCATTTGGGTTGGAATAATTCAGACATGCTGATTCATTTGGCATGGATAAACAAAAGGGATTTGCAGTGCAAAACCATGGTTTAAGGTAGCTTTTTTCTGATCAGAAAGCTCAGTGAAGTTGCTTTCCTGAAATCTTTTAAAAAACCCCTGAGACTGACATTATTCATGCATCATTTAGGAAGAAAGGAGCACTTTTTGATAGTTGCATTTTGTTTCCTGAATTATCATTAGGCTTTTTGTTCCTTTTCATTTTTAATATAAGGGCTGGTTGCAAGGTCTCATCCTACAAACCCTGTTGAGCACCTTTCATTAATATGTCAGAGATTTTCACGAAATTATTTGGATATTCTAGGACCTTCTGTAACATGTCCTCAGAATCTGAGGGATTCAGGAAGAGCTTGTGGATGTGTTAGGAAGTGCACATGTAGCTTGTAGTGAGCTTGAAGAGGAGATTAGACTCAATTAGAAACGCTGTGGATCTTGCAGCTCTCCTTTGTTACAGCTCTCTCCTTGTTTTATTCATCCACTTCACTTTCAGAATGGCAGTCATTGAACATGAAGCTTTGCACCCCTGCACTGTCAGCCAGGCTGTGAGGTAGTCTGTTTCATAATGTTATTTAATGAAATGCAGACATTCCACGTCTGGCTGCATTATCCCAACATGCCAAAGCTGATCTTCAGCCAGCCACAAGGGAAAAACAGAGGGACAGCCACCTTCCCAGCCCTGCCTCAGCACAGCACATCAGCCTGGGGGTGTCAGCCCCTGTCTGAGCAGCACTTGCAGGCACTGTGAGGAGAGCCACGAGCCCTGCAGGGCTCAGGGAATCCTCTCCAGCACCCTGCACCTTGGCAGTGTCAGCAGATGTTGGAGCCCCTGTGCCAGCTGCCCCCCTCCCATCATCCTGGCCCAGATGCTCTTTTCAGGATGCCTCCAGGCACAAGGCTTTTCTCTTCTCATCTCTTGCCTAACAGCCTTTAAATGGGATAATTTTTTATTTTGACCTGTTTGCTCTCTGAATTAAAAAGGGCAAATGTTTTTCTTAGGAGCTAGTGGGAGAAGAAATGAGTGAGAAGTTTAAAGGCTGTAAACACCTAGCTGTGATAATGACTGGCTTAATTAGTGCAGAGCCCTCCTAGTGTTACTCAGCAGCAAAACAGACTACTAATGGTTGAATTGAAGGAGGATAAATGTGCCTGTCTAATATTGTGCTTCTTTTTTCATTAATTTTGTCTAATTTAGCCAACTGCTCTCTTTTCAGTAGAGTTCAGAGTAACAAAATCTTTACCTGTGTAATTAGTGTACTTTGGTACTGGCAGCTCTAATCTCAGGAGAAGTTCAGTGCTCAGCCCACTGACACCAAGTGATCTGCCAGCACCTTAAATGCAACTGGTGAGTTTAAAATTTAAAGCTTGATGATGTTGGATATGCCAACATCACCCTGTGTATTTTAGCAACCTGCAGCAGCAACTGAAAATAAAAACCTTTGTAGGCAGCTTTCCTGGGGGAACAGCTATCCAGATACCGAAAGTGAAGGATGATATTGCAAATATGCTAAAACCAAAAGAACCAAAGATGAGAAAGAGGGGATTGTTGGCAGGAGTCCATGCAACTGCTGGTTCTCTACCTCTTTCTGGAAAACCCTTGTCCTTGTTGCTCTTGTTATTTTCTGCTAGTGAGAAATGTGGCTATAGAAATTCACATTTTAGATACAATTCTATAAAAAGTAATATCTATAACACAGCGAAGTGTCACATGTTGGAAAATAAGATATTTGCTTAAGTGATCATATTTCAAAGGTTTAAAAAAACCCTAGATTTCTTTAAGAGTTTAGATATGTTTCATAAGCACATTGAGTGGCTGATTTAAGGCGTTTTTGGAAGTAAACTATATTGTTCTGTGAGCCTTATATCGTCAACTAATGAAAAAGGACAAATCCTAAGGGAATTTCCTAATCTCAGTTAGTATTGTGACTAGCTGTAGAGCTATAAAATATGCAGAAACCATTTCTCCATTTCCCTCTTGCTCAGTTTTGCAGATGTTAAATAACCTGACTGCACAAAACACTGTTCTTCTCTAAGTAGAGATAAACTGTAGCTCTCTTCCTTCCATCAGCCTTGCTTTTCTGTAATTTCACAAACTATTCTCTGTAGGCACTGTGAGAATTTGGCAGTCTGTGCCCATGAGGTTTTTCCATGGGGTAGGAGCTGTTCCATGTTTCTTTGGGCTGCAGACCGTGGCACTTGCTGATGGAGGGCACAGCTGAGGTTGGCTGCCTGTGTTTTGAGCTGCCTTTTGAAGGTGTTGGACTCTTGGGTTCACTCTGCAATTCCCCAGTGAGTCCCATTTGTGAAACACAGGGGTGGAAAAACTCGTGATTTGCATCAATGAGTATTCCCTAAAGGCAGGGCTGGACTTTTACTTGGCAGAGTAAATGCCAGAATGTACCATGAAATCAAGGGGAAAACCTGGGATGGGAGGGTATAGCATGGCTGGAGATGTGAAAACGAGGAAGGTGGGAGAAATGGGAGGAGTGCTGAGGAAAACTACTATCAGCTTTTAACTCAGCAAGGTTTAAATTGTATTTTTTATTCTTGAGCAGCAGCAAACACGAGTTCCCAGAGCTGCTGTGCCTCCCTTTGGCATTCTGAGGTGTCACTTGTGCACACAGGGACAGATGCACGAGTGTTTTGCTTCCCCTGGAGGGTTCAGAGTCCCCTTAGTGCTCAGCAGGTCAGCAATGTGGAGTGAACCAGTGATGTAACACACCCTGGATTGTGGGGCTGAAGGCTTGGGGAGGGAAATAGGTATTAAATAAAAGTATATAACTCTCAGAAAGCTGTGTGAAAGCAAATCTCAGGATGGAGAAATGCAAGAATGCTGAAGAAGCAAGGACAAGAAACAATAGGGCATGTGAGATGTGTAGAGATAGGCCTCAGGAAAATAAGTTAAGCAAGATAGAAGAAATATGTAAACTTAATAATGAACTTTTATTCATTGTTTTAAGCTATTACAAGCCAGCATTGTTCAAAGCAAGATATATGTGCAGCTTTATTAATTGGCCTGAGCAAACTCTTGTCAGCTTAATTATTAATTTTAATTAATTTTTTAATATCTATAGGCTAGAAAGTTGTTAAAAGACTTTGTAACAAAGAGAATTTTGTCTGCTCTGCTAGCAACTGAAGCTGTTCCATCTCCTTTGCTTGGTTCTGTAAAATGAGACTGATGATTGTGATGGAATAAAGCTTTGAGTCAGCTGCTCCAGCATTCCCTTCCCATTGTTTGTGTACATATATATATATGTATGTATGTAAATATAGGATAGGAGAAAACAGAACCCAGAACCAACAGTTTGGGGAGGCAGCAATGGGCAACCTGCAGGTTCATAACATTTTCCAGTAGCCTTGTGTAGCACAGATCACAGGCAATGCTGAGATGTAAACCTCACAGTCAGCTCTTTCCAGAACCTTCATCAAGATGTACAGGTGCTTGCCTGAAATTCCCAAATGAGGGAGAAAACTGCAGCTTCAATCATTATTTTTTTTCCTTTCACAGTGCACTCTAGATTTTATTCAAAATTTCACTTGGCAACATACAAAAAATGTGCAAAACAAATTCTCAGGCATTTTTGCTGCTCTATATAGCTAATTTCCACAACAGGAAACTGATTTGAATAAACAGTAGTTCGTAATTCAAGGAATGCTTGGCTGAAAACCTTGGCATTGGGTAAGATATAAATTTAAATGAACAAGTCTGCTAGCCTCCTCCAATGGGCCTGTAACAGAAATCTGCAGGCAGATTTGTAAATAGAGAAGCAACATTAGTCACCCCTGTAATGGAAAATGTCTAATATTGTGCATACATTTATCAGCATAATTAGATTGCAAAAAGTTACCAGATGGCATAGAGGTTTATATGGGTTTCAAATGAATTAAGGTTGTGGGAGCCCACAGAGAGGCTTTAAAAGGCAATTCTGTACATAAACTGTGAAATATGAAGAAGTAAGCAAAAATACTCTTTGTTGAGGGAATAGTTAAAATAATTACAAAATAAGTAATGAAACTCTGAGGATCTGATTTTTTCCAAACATGAGCATTAGCATAGCCTTGTTAACATGCTGTTTCCAGGTTTATAGTAAAATATCAGTTGGGAAAATACAGTCCCTGGGCTTAGAAAATGCTCAGATGCAGAATATAAATCCTCTGTCTAGTGGTCAGCTATGTCTATTTAAACCAGCTTTGTTCCACTGATGTCTGAAATTCTCTGTGCAGTTTAAATTTTGGGTGTAGTGAACAAATGCTGGTATTGTTAAACCTGTTTTACTGGTTACTGAGAGTCCTGTGCCTCATCTTTTTGAATGTCAAATAAATCTTGCACCACTGAAATAGCAGAGGCAGTGATAAGTTTTGACAACTGCTTGAGCAATAAGGGACCATCACAGTTTTGGTAACAGATGTGTGTCTTGTGTACACTGTGCTGCCAACATGGGAGATAATTTCATTTATCTTGTTCAAGAGTTGGCTTGAATCTGAAGGCAGAGGCAGTGGAGATGGCACGTGAAGATGAGACTTTGAGGAAGGCTGAAATTAAAGAGATGTTAATCCTGGCCTTATTTTTTCAGAAGATGCTGATGATGTTTCTGTGTTGTATGACAAGTACTGGGCATTACTGCAGTTTCTTGCAGTCTTTCATTCATGCATCCATAATAAGCCAAATTAGTCTGCATGGGATTTTCTGAAGTTGGGCAAGAATTCAGTAAAAACAGAGGAAACTCTTGGAAATGTATTTTGTCAAAAATTTCTTGCAAATGTCTGATTTAAGATCTCTGGGGAAACTGTGTCAGGTTAGAAAAATAGATATGTATGTTATTCAGAAACTGTTCCAAAGTCATGAGTGTAATGAAGGTAGACATCTCAAGTCAGTGTGGGCTACCAACTTTTTGACATGTTCAGGTTCTATTTCTCTAGAAAAAGCAATCAGTGACTGCACCTGTTTGCTGTGTTAGGGTAGATTTACTGCAGATTTGTGTTACAGCACATGTGGAGGTCTGGTAGCCATTTTTGCAGTGTCTGTATTGATATAGTGCTGTTATTTTTCTATTAAATATAGCAATTGGGGGAGTTGTATTAAATGGCTGGAGAGACTGTAAGTCTGAACTGAGAATCAGCTAACAGAGGATTTTTTCCCTAGATTCTTTTTTTATTGGTCTTTTTTATGTCTGGAGACAAATCACTCATTTCTTTGTCCCAGCTTTTTCATCTGTTAAAATGAAGCTAATGGTAGTGATTTTCCTACATTAAACACTTTCATACCACTAATCCAAGCTACTACTTAAGTATTATTATTAAATTCCCCACTTCTACAGTGATCCCTGTGCCGAATATAAGCCTTGAGCTCATGCTTCACTGACTTCCTAAATTGAAATAGACTGAAGCATATGTTTAACATCTGTCTTTAATTGGGGACCTATAGATGGAGAAGCCACAAAGCATTTAGAGGTCTCTGAATTCTAAATTTGCTTCTTCCCAATGCACACCAAAGCTCCTGGTTGCCCATCCTCATGGGAATATTACAAAGCCCAACTTTCTCAGCAGTCTTTTCCATAGTGTTCACTATCTCAAAGCTTTATTAGCAAAACCAATTTGTGAATGTATTTAAATACATTCAGTTAGCTTGCTAGTTTCCTTACTCTGAAATAGAAAGATAGTCCTGGGCTGTTTATTCAATGCATGGGTTTTTCTTTATGTTTTTGTTTTTTTTTCTGGCTTACATCCGTATTTTTCCCCTCAGTAATTCTATTTGTTAATTATTTGTTGGTTTTCAACTACTGGTTGAGTCAATACTGGTGTGGCATGGTGTTCTTATACAGATGGTAGTGGCAACAACTGGCTCTGGTCAGTCTTACACTGTAACATTTCATACCAGATAATCTCCTCCAGCATTAAATATAATTACTCTGTTTATTATTACTGCAGTCTCAGATCCCATACAAGATTGCTTTTGCCCTGCTTAATTGACAACCAATAATTTTAGCAGCTGACATGACCAAAAAGCAGAAATAGCAGAAAAATCAGTGTAACTTTATCCTCCTCTTCACAAAGCAGGAGAAAATCTCCTTTATTCTCATGGTAGCTGCCACTGTGCTTCTGATACAGAAGTATTCTGTAACATGCATTCAATGTTGCACAGGCTCTTGTGGCCTGTGAATTAAATATTTGTTAAAGTTGTGCCCTTTTGGAAAGGAAAAAAAAAGTCATATTAAATAAAATGCCAGAGCACTGATATTCCCTAATGTATATCGAGGGATCTTTTTTTGATTGTTTAAAGGGTATTCTGCACTTTTAGCAGTGAAACTTTGAATGATCCATATCTGAATGGCTCTACCAGATAGACAGAGGCTGTGTGGGGTTGGCACTCTGCTCCTGGGACAGCTAAGTGTGCTGGGATGACACTTTGCTACTCACTGTGAGTGTGCAGTATAGAGCTTGCAGGAGCCACTTCAACAGGAGAGAGGAAAGGGATTTTCAGAGCTGTTTCTTCTCATGTTACAGCCAGGTTTATACACATAATTAATTCCTTTGCTCCAGATGCTTTTCTAAAGAATATTTTGAAAATTAGAACACATTTTAGTCATGGTCAGTGCTTTTAATGATTTCGTGTTGATACTAGGGTATGTTCCACTATAGGCATCAAAATAAATTAAGATTAAATACCTGTATAATAGTTCTTGAGCAGGATTTACAATAGAAGGCTAAAAATTAAATGTAATTTGAATCCAAATCGGAGGAGATTAGAAAGTAACTGGCATCTCTGCTTTGAGGAATGACTGACATGCTTCCTTTGTTTACCAGCTTTTATAAAAGGAATTTATTGCTGCTTTTGAGTATTTTGAAAGCACTAATCTAATTGTTAAGTGGGTAGGAATGTTCAGACCATCAGGCTGCTTACTTAGGAAATGAATTTTTTGCAGGGTTGCCATAAAGAAACACAGTACAATAAAGCTTACTGAAATTGCTGCAATGTAACAAAGAGATTAAATGCATTATCTTCAATGTGACAGCTACATTTTTTTCTCTGGGGAGTGTTTTGAAGCATTTCTTCCCTGCCAGGAAAAAAAGAAAGAAAAACAAACCACCAACCCTTTTGGTGTGACACATTGAAATTTCACATAAGAAATAATAGTGTAAAATTAGTAGACCTCATCATGAATAATTCAGGATTTCTAATTTTATCTGAAGCTTGTCTTTACAAATTAAGTTAATGGTAAACTTAATGGTAAATACTGATTTGAATGGAATAATAGACTTCTTTCTTCATGAAAAATTTAAATACTGAGACCAATTAGAGAAATTAGATGAGAGAGGACTGAAGTTCTTAAACTAATCATTTTATTTATACTTCTATCCAAACCATCCTGTAATTGACCCACATGGCTAATAAAAAGAGCAGAGTGTAGTTTGAAAGCAGAGAAGAGCATCTGGTGACATTAAGTTGTCCCTGTGCCATGTGATTACTAAAACCAGGCTTTGTGCACTTAAACACAAGTTACATTTTAGAAGAATCTGAACTCTTTAAGTGCTCCTGCCACAGGAAATCTGATGAACAGTGAAGAAAGGCAGACACTGAGGCTTCTCCAAACCAGACTGGCAACTCCTTTAAAATTCCTAAAAACCTGTTTCTGGGCCCCTGTTAGGAAGAAACAAGTGCCTTTAAACATTCCAAGAAACTCCAGCTACTTTTAGCTCCAGAACAAAGCAAATCCAAGCGGGAATAAGCATGAACCTCTTGGAGGGTGTTTATTTTGTTTAATTAATTGTCATTTAATTGTGTGTAACATGCCACTATTCCATATGTGAGGAAACAAAAAACTAATCTATAAGTCCATAAATGTCTTTTTTACTGAGAAAAGTTTTTGTGATGGCTGCCTTCTCTTGCATGGTGCAGCTCTTTTAAGAACTTTTTCAGGACATGCCCCTGTTAGCAACCAGGAACCTGCTGACTAAAAGCTTATCTTGTAGGAGGAAGGCCACAGGCAGCAAGCCCAGAGCCTCAGATGTGAGAAATTGAAGTTTTATGCTTTCTGATATAGCTGGTACCTCACTGGAAGATATGAAAAATTCTTTCCAGAATGCTAAAATAACCTCACTAAAGCCCTTTGCACCATTTCAGTAGCATATGAGGCTGTGGAGGCTTCTGTTTCATGCAAGGTCTTTATTTTTATTCCATATTCCACCCTTTTTTATGTTTTCTTTTCTGGGAGGAATATGTTATCTGCCTGGTTCTCTGATCTGAGTTAATTTAGTCAGCAGAGTTAAGCACAGAACTGGCTCCCAGGAAGGTGAAAGACACATCACTGGAATGTCTCTGTCCCAAGCTGAGACTGGTATTTATTTTGCTAATAAGCACAAGGTGCATGTAGAATATTTCCATGCCCTCTGCTACTGATATCCCTCTCTCTAGGAAAGTGATCTGCAAAGCCCAAATGTCTGCTTGTACAGGATAAAGTTCCTGACACATTTCAGTCAAAAATAGGCAATTTTAAATGGGGGAGTAGTCCAGTGGATAGATCACAACTACCTTTAAGCCTGTTTGTAAATGTTTAGAAGAAAAGCCCTAATTATGGGTTAGGTGTGTTCACAAATATATATATATATATATATATACACTCATGGCAATGCACATACACATATATGCAGATCTAAGAGTGATTAATTAAAACTTAATACTAAAAGGAGAGACAAAGACCAGTAAATACACTGTCTCTAAGTTGTCTGCATAGCAAATGTGGAAATAATTGAGGCTTGAGGAACCTGCTGGCAAGTGGTTGAATTATCTTTGGGATCCTCTGTATTCTGAGCATGTATCTGTAGCTTTGTTTTTTATGTTCTCTGAGCCCTGTGCATTTTAGTGCCCAGAACAGCAGTAAATTGAGTGTCTGACAGCTCTTGAAATGCATGTTCTGCTGCTTTCGGTTGAATACGTTCTGAAATCAATGAAAGAAAATGTACAATTTTTATACATGTTTAATATCTCTCTACAAGAGGAGGTCAAATGAAGTGGAACATTTCATTTCCAGTGATCTCAGTGTTTGTGGTGGCAGGTGAGAGCTGTGTGGATCAGATGAGGCTGAGATGCTCTGGCAGGGCTTGGCAGGTTTGTGCCTGGCAAGGGGAGTGGTGCAGAGTTGCCATATAAAGAACATTAATAAATTAACCTGTGCACTTAACCTGCTGCTTGCAGATTCAATATGCTCCACTTAATTACTTTATGTTGAATTAGAAGATTTAGTTTGAAGCAGCCTAAGTGTTACAGCCCTGTTTTCTGTTCTGTGGGAAGCACATCAATACACACAACATGTTCTTAAGGCTTCTTCCTCTGGATGGCAATAACATCTAAAACATCTGCTTCTTAATACAACATGGTCAAAAATGTGTCAGGTAATCCAATATATACAGTATGCATGGAATTTAATTGACTTCAGCTGTATTAAAAATAGTGAAGCTGGCTAAAAGATACTCTGCAATATTATACATAGGTTTTAAAGAGGAACTGAGCTTGTGCAATGTATTTAATTTTTTTAAAGTTTTATTTAATAACTTTGGTTTTACTCTTTCTGCAAGAAATTTAAGAAACTTCCACTAGCTTCACTTAGCAGCAAGTTCCCTGAAAACGTTGGTGATATAAAAAAGGAAAAGACAGGAATGTGTTTCATTTTATTATATTATTTAGGACAAGTAGGTCTCATAAACAAAATTAACAGTTATTGGCAAAATATAGTGGGTGTTACAAACTTTCTTGTCGTTTTCAGATATCGAGTATCTCACGGGGGAGAGAGCTAAATTTAAACTTTCAGATAGAGGGCATTAGAGTTTCTGAAAGGAAAATATTTTCATTGCTAGTGACTACCACTTCTTTGGGTTTTAATCTGGTTTTCAAACAGCTTGAATGCCCTCAACTGCGGTTTCAGGGTTTGGATTCAAAGTAAAGTCTATCTGGAAAAGTTAAAATTCCTGCTAAGAAAACTGTGCTGAGCTGCAGTTTTGTCCTGGCTTGCTGATGCTGTAGAGATCAGACCCCTTCTTAGATCTAACAAACCCTGTAGTTTAACTGATTAGGGGGTGGAGAGATAGGAATTTTACCAACCTATTAAATTTTGCATATTGGAAGTTACAGTGCATTCTCTGGATGAGCCAAGGGAATTAATCACGTTGTTTGTCCTGTTTATAGGAGAACCACATCCTCTTAGGAGGGGAAAGGCAGTTTCTCTGACAAAACCACTCAGTCCAAGTACTTGTATAGACTTTTTATCTTCAGTGACTCTTGTGGAGACTTGTGGCCCCTTTCCTCCCCACACCAACAAACCATTTTATGGTGCTGAATGGATGTCACGTATGATTTAGGAATAAATAGCCAAAAAAATCTCTAAGTCTTAGAGGGAATCTTACCATTTATAGCAACTATAATCTGAGTTGTGTGTATTGCAAAAGGAATTATTCTACTTCCTTTGATACTTCTGCAAAGTCTCAGCCAGTGCAATTTTTTTGGTGTGAGAGGTGAATTGATGGATCCACTTTGCTCTGCTGATACAGGGCCAGAACCTGTCTGTTACCTGAATGGTGCTGAGTGCTGCTGAGAGTGCAAAAGCTGCCAAGTTTAGCTAATGGATTCTTTTTTTGTCTTAACTGCTTTTTTTTCAGCCAGACTAATTCAATACTTAGCAGCAGAAAGCTTTGCCTACTTTTTCACACAACAGTGTGCTCATGGTGGTTGCTTGGAGCCCTGATTTAAAAAAAGTGTTTGATCACAAGAGAGAGCTCTATTTAAACCAGTTTCTGTGTGTTTTCTGTTTTTCCCCTTCTTAGATATCAGGTACAGATGTGTCACTGTGTAGGTCCCAAACTTTCCACCCAAATCCCTGTTTTACAGACCTGGTTTAGATATCATAGAAAAAGTTGAAGGTGTAGGACACACAGGGAAGCCTGTCACAGAGGTATTGTTCTGCAGTTCAGAGATCAGTCTTTGATTTCATTTTTGGGCAGAAGAGGGCTTTAAAATAAATATATAAGTAAATGTTCTCTGTGGAACTTCATGTCTGAGCTGAATTCTAATTGGCTGCTCAGCACAGAATATGGACTGCAGCCCAGCAGATACAGAGCTCTTAAAACTTCCACTCCTTCATATGATCTTATTTCAAGCACCCAGACAACCTAGAGAAGATCCTCTGTATCTACATAACGTACCTATGGGGTTTATGTGGGTGGATTTGATGCCTTTTTCAGCCTAGGAATGAAGCAACACACACTCTTGAGATAATGTTAGTATGGGAGGTAATATAAAAGTGGATCTTCATTAGAGCTCTGAGGGCAGTTATGGAAGGATGTCCACAAAAGTCCACCCACACGGGGTGAATACAGTTTTTATAAGTTTGGTAAATTAGCATGATTGACAAAAAAGCACCAATTAGGAGCAAAAGTGGTGATGCAACACCTGCCAGCCCAAGCCCCTTCTTCACCCCCCTCAGATGGGTCTGTACTTTGTTGATGCAAATGTGTCTGAAGAGCAGATTTTTGGCCTTGGTTTCTAAGAACCAAGATAGGAAAGAGGCTTTGGAACATGTTTCGTCTTTCTACCTCAATAAAGGGCATGGAAAATTACTGGGAAAACTAGTTAGGATACAATAATAGGCTACAGAACTCCAAATAGATGTGTAAAGAATATAGAGAATACATAAAATAAAAAAAGACAAAAATCAAAACAGCATCAAGCCTCCTTCCTTCAGCCTTGGTCATTGCATCCTCTGGCTTTGATTCACAGGATTTTTTCCCTGCTTGTGATTGTGAGTGGGAGTACCAGGACTTCCCAAAAATCCTGAAACTACTGATGGCTTTTAAACAAATCCAAGCCAAGCAATAGAAAATGTTATTAAAGGAAGTGAAAGCATTTGGTCATCCCATTGGGATATTGAGCTCCCCATCTCTTTGAGGTTTGATTGGTACTTAAATTGCAGCTTAACCTGAAAGATTTTGCACTAAAGCAGATCAAAAATTCAATGCATCTATTTTTCTGTGCTTTCTTTACCTGTCTTAAAACCCTCTAAAAATTCTGAAAGGAGTGGCAGGACGCTGGCAACCTGCATGGCCAAAAGGTGCAGCCCCAGTGCCTCCTCAGTGGGTGCAGCTGTGTTGTGCCAGAGTTATTTTGTGGGATTCTTATGCTCTTGTGGTTTGTTATCATGGCTGAAATTGAGCTATAAAGAGTCTGGGTTTGAGCCATAAACTGATGGAGCTGAAACAAGTTGTGCTGATGGCAGCAAAGGGAGGGCTCTGCCTGGAAGGGTAGCTCAGGTGAAGGAAAAGTCCTGGGCATCACTCAGCCTAGCTTGGCTTTCAGCATGACACTAAACTGCTGCTGCAATACTTAGGAAAAAAAATGGAGTATTGTGGCTCAATTTTTCTCATACTTTGTGTCTGGCTTTAAGGTTGCTGAAGATTGGAAGCTATTAACTTTTTTTTTCTTCCTGGTATTATATATATTTTTTTGAAGAAATGTTCTAAACCACTAATTTTCTAGCAGTAAGGTATTCATAGGTGGTTATAACTGGTAGGTGATTTTCAGAAGATACAAATTTGAGTTATTATTCTGTTAGACCTTAAATGGCTTAGAATTCAGGATCTTCTAAGTATGATCCTAGAAATTTTTTTTTCCTTTTTTCCCCCAAGCCCCTGACCCTCATATTAGGATGGATAAGGCCTCATTTGAAACAAATTACTTTTATAACCAAAGCTCTTTTTAGCCCCAGGAGATATAAATGATTAGAGAGTTACTAAGCACTTTAACACAATCACTCAGGCTGTAAGAAAGAAATATATTAATGGAAGAAGATCAGCAACAATCAATAATTTGCTGGAAGACCTCAGAGAGAGAAAAGAAGCCCCTCTGGCTTTTAATTTTGGAATCAGCATTAAGATGTGCTGAGTACTCATGATCCTCCTGAGATTTGCCTTTCACTATTAACAGCAAATAGGATGATGTTGTTTCTAAAAAGGTACATATGTCAAGGATATTTAATTCTTGAGAAGATTTGAAAAAGCCTCTGAATTGATGTTTTAAGTTCAGTTTCATAAATGAGACTGGTTAAGGTAAGAAGAACATGAGACAAATGGCTGCTTCTTTTGTGGCCATGAGCTTTGAGTGACAAAAACAAAATAATGTGATTCTCCCTCCTCCCAGTACAATTATCTGTGTGATGTAATAATTACGTGTATCATAGAATGCAATCTAGAGTTCTCTGAGAGTTTTTCAATACTTCCAAAGCAGTGGAAATGATCTGGCAGTAGAGAATTTGACCTGAATTTTCCCACTGGGCCCCAGTGCAAGATGGGGATCAATCCCATTTGTGCTGTGGTGCAGGAGATCTGTTTGTGCACTTACACCAAATATAGGTGTGCACATAAGAGATCACAAAACCCAAAATGTTTTTAAGGTGTCAATCAACTATATTTAGCCCCAGAAAACCATTCTGGCACAAGGAGCAGTGCACTAAGTTCCTTCTTCCTGGTTTTAATGTTTTATGTCTACACCTACATAGTGGATGCATATATGATAGGCAATAATTTACTGTATTACAATGCTGTGGTTGAAAAAACCCTCACGTTTTACAGGTAAAGAAGTGAGAAACAGAAACATTAAGGATTACTGAAATGGTTTGAAGTCTAAAATGTCAGAAGTACTGGGTGCCATTTCAATATTGTAACTATTTAATCCTTTCTGTGTGTGAGAAGTTCTATATTCCCCTTTTCTGGAAATCCTCTATTACCACACTAAAAAGATGCCACAGGCTCTTCATGCTGCCAGAAGGAGTAAAAGTCAGGGAGTTTTGTGTAATCTGCCTTTATTATTAATTTGTTGAAATATACAATCTGACCAAGTTTTATCTTCTTTGTAATCCTCCTGTTGGATATGACTGTACATTGCTTATTCCCCTAGAGAGCATTCCTTAATGGTATGTCTGTACTGGAGCAAGGACTGCCATGAATATATAAGGGATCTTTATTTTAATTTTTTGTTATCTCTGACCCATTCCTTAGGTTTTACCTGACTTGGCAGGATCTCCCTGTTCCTCTGGTAGGCAGAATGATTGCCAGCAAAGTAGTCTGATGTATGCAGAACTCATCTAAAGGTATTAAAATGTATAGGAGGTTGTGCAAAATGACTGCAAAGTGTGTGTTCAGGATGATTTGGCTCTATGAGACAAAGCAGTCAGCTGTGACATGGAAAAAGGCTTCCCCAGCCTGGTGGAATAGTATGTCTCTTTTAGAAAATCCAAGAAGGATTTAGGTAAAAAGAACAGGTAGTTAGCTGGGCTTTGGTTTGGAAAATGGTATAAAACTTACAACTTATTGAAATTTGCTGCACAACCTCTGCCTAAGTTAACAGATTGGAATAACATGTTAAAAAATCCCAAGTCTAAGTAGGCATTGCTTTGGCAATGCTCAAACCCTTCAAGGCAGTACCAGACTGGACTGGAGCTGCAGGATTGCAGAGATCCAGGTCCTTATGGATATACTTGTTTGACACTGGAGCTAACATGAGTCCATACTAGTATAAACAGAGATCCCATTGATGAATGTCTCCAGTGTCCCCTTTGGGCTCAGATTTCTTCCTCTCAGGCTTGGCTAACAGGCTTCCCATGCATTCAACCTGTGGTCTCAACTATGGCCTCAAATTTATTTATTAATTGCCGTATTTAGGCTTATTATTAGAAAGCAGAACATAACTAGCACTGCATTCTTTGAGTCCTGCCGTTATTTTCTCTTTTAGAAGAATATTCAGTTCTATTTTTGCTACTTTTGACTTTATCTGTGGTCCCCCTGTGCTCCAGCTGTGTTTTTTTTTTATCACCTAACATCACTTTGCATTACATTCGCTTACAAATCAGTGTGTGTCCTGGTGCCCTACATTAAACCTAACGACCCTCTGTGTAGCCAGAGAAAATCAAATCACTATGAGGACATGAAGGAAGTACAAATTCCATAGACTTGAATATAATAAATTGGAAGAGATATGTCACAGAGGTTACCGAGTCGAGGTTAAAGCAACTGAGCAAAAACCTGGGAGCTCCAAACTGAGTCTTGCAGCAATTTGATTCCTTAGGAAGTAGAAAGAAATCAATAGAAATTTAGTCATCCATTTTCACAAAGGCCCTACTTCATTTTGGTTTCTACCTCCCTAGCCAAGTTCCTGTCACTTGTTCCTGTTAGGTGGATCAGAGTGGCATTTGTCTCTAAAAATAAATAAGAGTTCTTCTTGCCCTTCCATCTACAAAAGCTTGATGTGATTTTCATTCTGGTGTTCAGAGAAACAGTCCACTTTCTAATTTAACAGATGCTTTACAGAAATGTTTTTGATATAATTCAGTTAAAAGGCATTTATTTTCTTTTTTTCTCATTGTGTGTGTACATGTTCCCTCTCTCCCTCTAGTTTTTACAATGTACACACATAAAACCCTTTGTGCATTACAATTAGAGACAAGACATTGTGGTGTCAGGGTCTTACAAGTCCTAGCACTGCATTTGTTTTGGCTGGCAAACATGTGCCACAGTGCTCTTTGTACGTTAACAAGGCAGAGAAGTGCTCATTAGAAAAAATCCTCTCTGCAGAGGGTGAGAGCAGCAGCAGGAGTGGAACTGTGTGGAGATCAGCTGAGCTGTGGGGATGGGACATTAGTGCATCATGCTGGGGTGCAAAATCAAACCCTTTTATACCCTTTTGTGTGCTGGGCTGAGGGAAAAGTGGGGAGCAAGTGGATGTGCTGTTCCACTCTGATTTCCAGCCCATCTATCTCCAGCTCCAGGGCTGGTTTGTGTTGCATTAGAATAGGAAGTTCTTTATACAAAATAAATAAATAAATAAATAAAAGTGTAGTGGAGAGGTTACGGAATTTATAACCATCTATATACAGGCTCCTTTGTAATGTATTTTTCTAAGGTAATGAGGCCACCTTGAAAGCTCCTGGATCTCCTTTCCTCTCAGGGGCTGAGAACCCCTGGAATCTTTGTGAGTTGGCAGCCTGGTGCAGCCTCAGCACACCAGAGTTGAGCTTTCCTGAATTAATACTCTCTTCTAGTTTTACAAAAATTTCTAGAATAATTTCTAGAAAATCCTTAAGAATTCAGCAATTAAAAGTGTTCTTTTCAGCTTCCCTGCTCTTCTTAAACAGAGATTTATGGACTTGCTGCAATGTTTTCTGTGTAAAAGCTGAAGCCTTTGTGTGTGCAAAGGAGGTTTGAGCACAAACACCATAAACCAGCAAGGCAAATAGCACTTCAAGCCAGAGTAAAGGATGAATTTCATGCTGCTGTTGCAATTATGTGCTTTCCAGGCTTTGGTACCTGAAGTAAATTTTCCATTCCAAATCCTGTTTTCAGCCCCTCTGAAGAATAGCATAGCCCATTCCAGGAGAAGGAAAGTACTGATGGTAGATTTAGGGATCAAGTAGAGGTTTGGCCCCTTTCTTGATTTGGTTTTGTTTTGATTAGTTTTTCTTCTTCACCTAATGAAAAGGAAGGGAGGAATAGTTTATAACTATTTATAATAACTTTATAAACTTCTATAACTTTATAATCACCATCCCTGGATGTATTTAAAAAAAGACTGGATGTGGCACTTGGTGCCATGGTTTAGTTGAGGTGTCAGGGTGTGGGTTGGACTTGATGATCTTGGAGTCTCTTCTAACCCAGTTATACTGTGATACTGTAACTTTTTTACTGGCTTTTTTTGGGTGAAATTTGTACATTTTGAGATTAAGCTCTGACCCTCTGAACTTTATGTCAAAATCTGGAATTTAAAGTACATACTTCTTATTTCCTTAAAAAAAAAAAAAAAAACCACAAAAAAACCTTGGTTTTTATCTAAAATAGCTCAGGCTGATGATTCCACTCTTATTTTATGTACTGAGAATATTATCTTGTTATTTGCTACTTGGAGTGTTTGATCAAAACCTTGTTTTTCTGCAATAGAAATGTTTGATTTTTGAGCTTTAAAAAAAGTGAGAATTTAAGATTAAGCTGCAAATATTTAATATGTGAAAAGTTAAATGGTGCCAAGAACTAAAAAATGTTATGTGGGACTTTTCTGTGCATGTAGCTGCACAGATCTGGAACTGCTGCTTTATGTTGTACTCTGACAGTATTTTGCACAATTCTTGCCAGTGCTTTGCTTTGTATGCTGGTAAATGTAAAAAATGTGGCTCTGAAGATCTCCCACGTGCAAAAGAAAATTGCTGATCAGTTGTGGTGTTTGAAATATGTTTGTATTTTATATAAGCTAAAACTAGGTATCCAATATTTTTGAGAAAATATATTTCTGTTGGAGAAGCATAAAAACTGTATTGATAGAATTTTACTCTGAATTTTAAGCTGCTGTTTATGCACATGCTGTGTTGTTCTGAGGTAATTTCACTTGGAAAAGCACTGGTTTTTTTGGGCTGCAGACAAGTAACAAAACCTTTGAACTGTGGAGAGGCATATGAAGGGCTTGATAGAGGCACCATATGATATCTCCTAATAACTTACTCAGACTAGCAAATCCTGGTACCAGAGATCTGCAAACATTGGATTCTATCTCAGTTAGACTTTTTTTTCAAATCAGAGTGGCACTTATGGAAATTCATAAACAATGTGGGTTTGGGTGTGTTTATTTTGAAATTATATAATGAAAAATATCTGGGAGGGGGAAATAATTTGGAAAAAGAAACTCTACTCTTTGCTTTGTTTCCTTATTGCTCTGCAAATTTTAACAAAGTTAACCAGAAATAAAATTTTTGACATGGAAATGAAGAGGAAAAGTTTCCTCTTTGTCCTAAAACAGGTCGGAATGGATGTAGTTTTCCTCAAAGCTTTTCTAATGCATTTTTGAGAAAAGCATCTTATACTGACATGTTCAGAGAAAAATTGCAAAAAGTTAATGTATGTACCTGCAACCAGAGGTGGCATTTCTTACAGACTGAAATGTCATCATGGCTTGGAGTATTGGAGTGAGTGAATGGGCTCAGGCTGTGCTGCTGGACACAGCTGGGATCCTGCTTGGTGTGTGAATGTTTACAATGTCTGTCCTTGGAATTGGTTTGGCTAAAAAAGTCTTCTTCAAAATAATGTGATTATTAGGTGCTCTCATTGCAGCCTGCTGAAATCTGTGAGTGAGCCTGGAGGGTCCATGCAAACAGACTTGAGGGGATGATGACAAAAAATACAATTTTTTCATTTGAAATGAAGAAAGAGGAGAAACCTACAGGTGGAGCAGAGGCTTGATGAAATAGCATTTTTTAAAACAACATTGTAATTAATGTTTCCTCACTTTGCCAACGTTCCTCAAAACTGCTTAGCATAGGTTCAAAACTTCTTTAGACCCAGAAACTGCTGTACAGATTCTGGTCTGAAAAAACACCCAATGGATAAAATCCTTCTTCACCCAATACTTGACAGCATTTTTTTCCTCACTGACTGCAATGGAGCAGATTTTTTTCCCCCTGGATGTGTTTGTTATCATGTACCAATGTAGGAGTGAATAGTAGACCCAAGTCATAGAATTTTATCCTCAGACTTTGACAGATACTAAAGTATGACTCATCATTTCTAGTTAATCATTTCCCACTGCTTCTCTCTGATTTAATTTATTTTTTCTTTTTTTTTATTTCAAACTTGCAGACACATTGTTTGAGTTACTTGTGGGACAGAGAGTTGCAGTCTCAAAAGTCTGTTCCTCAGCAAAAACATCTCTTTGAGATGAAATTGAGCAGGGTAGTTATGATGGTCCTACAGATGTGGATTTTAGATTTTAAAATTGAAGATTCTCTAGCTTTTCCTCCTCTTTAATAATCAGTTAATCAGTGTTTTCAAACTCACTAACCTTTTACCTGGTATTAGATTCTGATGAGACCTACTGTGATCATGATCATTTTAAAAAGGGCTGAAAACTTGTGTGGTTTTGGTATCCTTGTCATGCAGCATCAGCTAGAAATGAAGTTGAAAATCAATATAGTTAAACAAGACTGGGCATATTAAGATCTCTGGGAAACTTCTCTGATCTCTATGGATCTGAATGCATAATTGGCATTAATATTGATAGAAGTTATGGGCTTTAGCTCAAGGACATAAGATCCAACAGAAAATTAAATATTCATAAAAAGAGTGTTCTAATTAGCATTCCAGGCAGCGTGTTATTGAAAATTTGCCATAGTTTAATCCCTCCTTTGGAGGTAATGGCAATCTTTTCACGATGTTGTGGGCTGGATTCACTGGAAGAAATGGATACAAAGTGGGAATTCCTAAAGAGACATCTGTCTTCAGTCTGTAGCTCTCATAATAATTAGATGTTTCCTCTATCAATCCATCAGGTCCCCAGGATGAAGTGGGATTGATGTAAAAATTGCATTGGCTCTAATCCACTTGTTTAATTTTTACTAAGTTCTGTTGCTTGCAAATTAAGAACACAGTTTATATATTTTGAGGGTGACAGTGTGTACTAGAAATTTCAGAGTTTTTAAGGCAAGTAGGGGGTACTAGATTATGCATGACTGATGTCTACATAGATAAAATCCATGGCATTCACACATTTTAGACTGAGTGGGATTTATTAAAGCATATCTTGTACTATTTTGTAAGTTTTATTATTTTTAAGGACATTTTGTAATAGCTGAAACTTGTACAAATGATTTTCAGTCAACTCATCTTTGTGAGCAAGATCATCTCATACTTGATCTTTTCCATTTTGATCAGTATGAACAGCTTTGATCTGCTTCTTCCACACTGGCTGGCACAGGGCACTGTGTGTGCTATCCACGGAATTTCCATGCTGGTGTTTTTAAAATCAACCTGCCTGATTTGCATGAGATTAGCTGTTTGGAAAATATTGGTGAGTGCATTGAGAGGCCCTGCTAATCTTGCCTGCACGAGGTGGTGAAACAGCAGCAGGGCACCTCCTCTTGTTCTGCTTTGTCTATCTGACATTAATGGGGAGTGTGTCATTTATAGGTATTTAAAATTTGCCAACCTGTAAATTATTCAGCAGATAAAATGCCAGTTTTACATGAATTTCCCTAGAGGTAATTATACCATCACGGAACAAGAGAATAGTGGAAAAGTTCATTATAGCACAAATCACCCAAATGCTGGAACAAATTGAGTTCTGTTCTGTGTAGGAGTGAACTTGGTTACACCTGTGGGTTTTCTTTCAATGGTTGTTATATTTTGTGAACTTTTAAGAAGAACCCAACAAATCACTGGTGTAATTAAAAGCATGCAGATGATTTTGGGGACTCAAGTCCTGTGGATGGATATTCAGTCTTTCTTTAATACAGTTCTGTAGGTAGGAATTACCTGATATAGAGGGAAGCAGTGTTTTCCAGAATTTGAGTTTTGGACTCCTATGAAAACACATTGTAGCAGAAATCTGTAATGCTAATTGTAAGATTTGTATGAGTAAAATATGAAGAGGAAGAAAAGGGTGTGGAAGCACCAGGGTAAATGGGGCAAAGTTCAATGGTACACAGAGCAGCAAGATCCCAGCACAGTGACATAAAGACACACAGGAATTGATGAAGGGAAGATAAAGAACACAACTGCAACCCTGAGACATCCAAATAAAAGGGCAGAAGACAGTAAATATAGGAAAATATGCAGCAATAGCCTCTCCTTAGTAAGGGCAGTCCTGGAGACAGGAAACCCTGAGCGCTGGAGTCTCCTCTGCTCCATGACAGGACAGGTATAACTATACAGCAGACCATTCAGTGCAGCTGTTTCTGTGCTTGCAAATTGGGTGTGAAAAAATAAGTGAAAATTATTTTATTCAGTCTTTTAACGTAATTTATTATTAAGTGTTATGTTTTTCCTCTCATACAGAGGCTTTTATCCATTCATCTTTGTTGTCAAAATATGGCTGTGATATTCCAAGCAAATATTACTGTAGTCTCAACAGCTGGCCTGACTGATCTATAAATAATAACAAATTCCACTTTACTGCTGGGGAGTCAGTGCATATGGGTTTAAGAATGACAGCTCTGTAATGTCTGCAATGCATTTTATGTAGTTATAGCAAAATTACAGTTAAAAGATGTGGAAATACTAAAGCTTGATATTTCTCTGAAGGCCAGCAAAACAATTTTTCCCTCTCCTTTCTGTTTTTGTTCAGTGGTGTTTTGTTGAGCATCTCTAATTACAATGACTTTTAAAAGTGCACTTGCACAGCTAATCTTCCTGTAGCTTTTTCTCCTAGTTAGATGAGTAACCACAGAGCTCTTCCTGTGAAATATATCAGATGTGGAATTGGGCTTTGCTCCTTGATTATAGTTCTCCAGTTACATGATAATTACAGGTTATGATTACAGGTATCAAAATTAATTACAACATTTCAGCTGCACTGTTTTATACAACGATGCTGCTATTTACATGACATTGTACAAATGCTTGGAAATAGATTGATAGAAAATACAAGAAAATGTCACTTCTCATGGAGTCTTTGCTTGGGATGCAGTCAGCATTTGAAGGCTGAAGCATGACTGAAGAAACAAGAATAACAGTGTGGAGCACCAAATGTGATTCAGTGCAGCTCCTGACCAGAGCAGTGACATACTGAGTTTTGCTGTGTGTACAGGGCAGTGATTTTGACAATGGCATTGCTAAATGAAGAATTGGGGAAGATGAAAAATTTATTTCAGAACCTCCTGATTTTTAGAGGTAGCTGCTTGGGCAAAAGTCTCAGAGAGGCAGGGCTGGCTTTGGTTACCTGGACATTTGTCACTTTCCTTCCTTCAGCAGCTCTTTGCTGGGACCACAAACACACTCCCTGTAAATACAGCAGATGTGTGTGTACACAATTTATTTGCTGACTGTTTATTCACTCTCAGTTGTTTAACGTGGTGAATACTCCCATCCCTGGGAGGCCAGGCTTGGATCAGCCTGGTCTAGTAGATGGTGTCCATGCCCATGGAAGGGTATTGGAACAAGATGGTTTTAAGGTCTCTTCCAGTGTAAATAATTTTGTGACTCTAAGACCATATAATCCCTATATTTAGCATTTTATTTATGTTTCATGATTTGATTGACTTTTTTGCCTTTATGTAATATTGCCTTATTTGCATGTGTTTTTTTTATGTCAGCTCTCATTAAAATAAATGAGGGTACTTTTCTCATTTGAATGGCAGTTAGTGTCAAAACAAAATTTGTTAGAATCTATTCTGCCTTGTAATGAAACTTGCAATGCTATATTAGCTGCATAACCAAGAACATTATGAAAATTAACTACTGCACCTGCTCAGTACTTAATATTCATTCTTGCAGAAAAATACCTGGCTCATTTCAAATATTTTCCCCACAATACCCAAAGACCTATTCTGAGGATGCTTGGTAGAACAAAATCTAGTCATTTTAATTTAGTGTCTCTCAATAATTTTAGGGAGCAGACACAACCTCAAATTAGGCTACAGCCATATTTTGTGAGGTTCCAGTATGCAAAGCTATTTAATGAATTCCAGTGTTTCCCTGATATCTGGATGTACTAAATTTTAGGCTGCTGAGATGTGAATCCATTCAGCCATTGACTCTGAAAATCTGTTTATAAAACAAGCACCAGCTCAGCCTTGCATATCATACTGCTGCTATGAAAAAAATCCAAAACAATAGCATTTGAGGTTAATGAATCTTTTATTTAAATGAGATGTCACTAAGCAGACATTAAGCATATCAGAGTCTTGACAAGTTTTTATATATTTTAATCCCAAGCCATGGTTACTTGCAGAGCATTGAAGATTACATAGCATTTCTAAATACACCTAATCCCCAGGGTCACTGAAGCTCATGACATGTTATCAGCAATCTTATTAAATCTGCAGAACTTCTGTCTGGCTTTGCCTTGCCACACTCTGCAAGCAGGTAACAGCCTAGAAGGGCAGTGATATGTCTGTAACAGAGTCCAGAAAGAATCAAGGAGAAATGAAGGAAGATGTGGTGAAACAGAGATGCTTTTGAGCCATAACTGCCTGTTGTCCTGAGGTCACATTGTACACACGTGTGTGAGCAGTACAACAAGCCCTGGGTTGTGTCACTGCAGCTGAGCTGGTGTGTTTGAGATGAACAAAGTGACACTGAGCAGTTTGGGGACAGAGGAAGTAAATAGTTTGGCAAACCCATTCAGCTGCCAGGCACAGGGACTGGCCTCATGACAGAACACATCTCCTCAGGAAGATTCCTACACAGATTCTGCAGCAAACAGTTTTCTTTTAAATGATATCTTGGCATCTCCATGTGCACTGGCTTTGGGTTTACCATGCATTTTCCCCTTGACTGCATTTTTTTGTGTTGACAACATTACTATTTTATTGTGAAATACCAGCCTTATCTGGCACTGCTGCTACTCTTTTGTCATGGATTTGTGAGTGCTGTGATGGTTTCTTTTCATTCTTCCACATGAAAAACGGTTGTTTAACTACTTTTACCCTTAAGAATGCTGCTCCCCTACTTCATTTTTCAAAGCATTATTCAGTTTCTTCTGGCTGGTGTTTTTTTGTAAAGTCTGTAGAAGCATCCTCCATCTCTCCCACCTCCTCTGCAGTTTGGCCAGTGATTGGTCCTCCTTTCTGCTGTCACTTGGGACAGTTTCTATTTACAATTTTGATCAGTGGGTACATGCATTTACTGCTGCAGCTTTTAGCTTGTGCAGCCAGTCCAGTTCCCCTTGCCCCAAGGTTTGGGTTCGTGGCTCTGCAGCAGCCTTGGACTCCTCCTGTGTTAGCCAGGTAGGTCTCTGAGTTCATTAATGCTAATTTATGTCTCCCAACAATACAGGTGAAGCTTGCAGTAGTAGTAATAGTAGCAGTAATATAAATTAAAACAAAGACATACTGAGGAACCCATCTCTTCACATCATCATCTAAATTGCACTTAGAAAATCTTCACTCATTCTGCTCAGAATATACTGATATTTCATTAATCTTGATCTCTTCATTTAATCTTTTAAGTGGGTTTTTTTCTCATTTCTAATATTAGACCTTAGCCAGTATTGGTCTTTTTTGCAATATTATTCTGCATTTTATGTACCCTGATAACAGTTGAATGTGGAACCTGCAGGGGGCTGGTCTAACACTATGCACTTCAAAAAATGAAACCTCTTGAAACAGAGCAAAAAGTACATTTCCTTATATACTGGGTTTGAAAATGAGGAATCAGGCTGTGATTTGAGGGGTTGATGTGTGACAATGCTTGAGATATTTCTGATACAGCTGGTGGAGACTTTTTTCATGTGTGGCAAAAGGCCTTAATTATTCTTATGAGAAAATGAAAGGAATATTGGCCTCAGTTATCACCTCTAGCATATTGCATTTTAAGAAGCTGGGGAATTAATATATGCTAGAGAATGTCTCAACTTCCAGCAGTGGCATTCCCTAATTGAATGACTGGAATAAATAACTTAGGGAAAGAAAGTGGGAACCACTTTCCTGAATGTTTTCTCAATTCTATGTGAAGGTTTGAATTTGTTTTAGAGGCTGAAAAACATACTTTTTTCCATAACTGGAAAATATTTTCACTAAATATCATGTTTTAAAAGAAAATTATTAGTGTGGTAAGTAGAATTTCTGTAGTTTCCTTTCTTACTTCCCTGATTTTTTGTTTTTAAATGTTCGTTCTTCCAGGAACTTTGTAAAGTGACTAGGATGTTAGGATGTTTTAATTTTTTTCCTGAAAGAATCCTCTTCTTCTTAAACCTAGGAAAACTTATTTTAAAATATTTTTTGCTTCATATGGACACACACACATACATGTGCATGCACAAATGCTGCATAAAATATCAGATTAAGTATTTCATCCTACAGATGTTATTTGATTCATTACAGAGTATTTTTTTTTAAAAATTACACAATAACCACTGGAAAAGGAAATAGTTGAGGAGTACAGTAAAATAATTCTCATGATAACTTTTAGATATCATAAGGTTTTCTGTAAAATTCTCCTCAGTTCCAGTTCATCTGTTCATACAATTGGAACTCTGTTTTGGTGGTCCAAACAAAAGCTGCCCCCTTTTTTTGTTAATAAAGAAAGCATGGCACAAAGCTAAGCCTGGCTTAGGAGTGGACTCTCTACCATCTGCTGAGCCATAACTAGATTAGGAAAAATAGTCTTCACAATTGGAAGGTTGTTGTAAGACATGTCCTTTGCACAGAATTAGTTTTTTCCCAAATTATATTAGGCACATGAAGAATGATTACAGGTGAGCCCCCAGACTAAAAAAAAGATTAATTATGGGCCTATTATTAGAAGCTTCTTTTGTATAATCCTATTAGTTTGTTCACATGTTCATTTTCCCCCATATGTGTGGGAGTGTATTTACTAAGTTTATGTAATGGAATACACTGCTGTTTATTCGGGGGGGTTTATGTTGGTTTATTTTAGTTTTATTTGCCAACATGGTTTCAGTCCCTTGTCCCTCTCCCAAGATGGATTTATGTGAGGTATTGCACAGAACAGTTAGTTATGAGGAGCTACACAGAGCATTAGGCCTCTTCCTCTGGTTCAGACTCTCTCTGCTGGCACATCAGGGTTATTAAAAATCAAACGAGTGTAAAAGGCTGAGTTTGGTGCTGCAAGATTTATCACTCAGGATAAATGAACAGTTGTCACAAGGTCGTAAATGTGATGGGCTCCAAATTCTGCCTTCGAGTGGAAAACAATTTACAGGGCTGACACAGTCCATTTCTTAGAAAGTATGCAGAGAGTTTCCCTTTAAAAAAATTAATTGCATTGGACGTTGAATTTTAAGCATTTGGCTTTCTTGAGGCAGGGCTGTGAATCTGTTGGGTTTTCTCTGTTCCTGCTGTGGTTGGCATCCTCTGGCTGTCAGACTGGAGGTACACTGAGTGCAAAGCTCTGCTTCAAGATGCCACAGCTCGTGGCACATTAATGTACAGACAGGTCCTTGTTTGCAAGGAATGCTTATGGCAGCACTGGGGAAAGAATCAGCAACTATTTGTTTTATATATTCAGAGCAGGATGTGGGCATTATGATCTGCACTGCTCATAAGCTTTTAAGTGCATGGAAGTAATCTTTTGTGGGTGCTTAGACCCAAGATGTAGGGGAATAATCCAATATTCTAGCAGTTGTATTTTCTTAGCTTTTGCTGGAACTTTCAACCTTAGACTGGAAATTTTTTTTTTTTGGAAGTAAATACTGAATTATATACATTGGAAGCAAGAACATGGACTCCTGAGTGGCTGTCACAGGTAGGGAGTGCTGCATGTGGCAACTGAGGTCACTGAAAAGAAGGGGATTGTGCACAAGTTGGGCTGGAGCTGATGAGGAGTTACTGCCTCTTTCATGCTTCCCATTAAAAGCAAAAAAAAAAAAAATGTGACAAATTAAAATATGTGGAGCACCACATATGGTGAAGACCTATCTGTAGTACACCTGTTCCACAGCTTTCCAAAGCTCAATCTGAATGTTAATTCTTTTTACTTGAAAGTGTCATTCCTGCTTTTGTTGCAAGATTCACCCCTTGAGAATACCTGGCCTGTAGAAGAACTATTTTGTTCTGGTTCTTTTTCTTTTCTTAGGGATGAAGAAGGTAATATGAAGCAGAAAGTAGGAATGTGAAACACCTTTCCCCACCCTCCTCATCCCTTTTTTACACACATACAGTTGTCTTGTTTTGACTTAATAGAGTGCGCCTATTCACAGAGGGAAATAGCAAAGGATAAATCAGGATTAATCACAATGTAATATATCTGTGTCCAAAAGGTTGGGCACTTGTCACAGTTTTATGTCAAGCAGAATAAAGCCATAAGTATCTAGCTCTTGAAATATCAATGCTTTTTAGGTAGGAAAGCAGTAATTGGATGGGGTTTTGGGGCAGCTTGCTTCACACTTGCAATCAAGTATTAAAAAAGAACAAACAAAACCCACCTTTCTCAATATAATCTAGAAAATATTTACAGTACTCACCTGACCATGCATAACCCAAGATTTTTCTCTTCTTTTGCCAGTGAATAGAGACTGTTGGCTCACATAAACAGGAGAGCAACATCTATTCTTAGTCCTCAGCACTGAAACCAAGCAATTTCCAGTGCAACCTCTCTCTGGCCATCTTATCAGTCTTAGCACACCTAAATCACTGCTGGAAGGTTCCACAGCTTTTACCTTTTCAGGCCATAATTATGGGTCTGTGCTATACTGGTTAGCTCTATGTTGTAGGTAAAGGTAGGTACTCGTATGTGGCACTATTCTTAAGGCAGAATGTACATTTGTTAATGTACTCATAGAAAGGAGGAGATAGAAAATGAAAAGTTAAAGGAATTGTATTTTCTCTTCCAAATATTGTTTTTCTTTAGAAAGAGCTTTAGTGTTTGTGGAGTTTTTTGCTGTTATTTTGCTTCATTTAGGTTTCTTGGTTTTCCTTTTTTTTTTCTTCCCCATTTTTTTGGTGAGGGAGATGTTTGTTTTTCTTTTTAGGAAGTAAAACAGAGCATTATAAGGATAGAGAAACTGTGCCCTGCCTGATTTTGGTGATGCAACAGGAGCTGGTGAAGAGAACAGCTCTCTGGTAGATAGCTGGTTTTCAAACACTGTCTACAGGACAAATCCTATTTAAGAAGTTAAATTTCCCCAGACAGTTGGAGCTTGTGGGAAGTAATCTTTTGTCACTTCCATCTTGATCTTTGCTGCCTAAAGAAGGAACATTGCATCTGGTGAGAGTGACCAACTGCAGAATGAAAGGATGCTGTGTGAAACACCATCCTAACCTTTCAGCTTCTTTGTTCTCTGTTTCTGTCTCTCTCTAGTCTTTTTTTATGGTTGGCTCTGGGGTTGATTCTTTATTTTTTTATTTCCCCCTTTTGTCTTGGAAACAAAGAACCAGCTTGGGCTCTGCCTGGGACACTTCAGGAGGACAGAGACAAATTGTCCCCAGAACTCCTTGTGGAGCAGCTGGGGTGGGTCAGTTTTGGCAGTCAGGTGTAAGAGAGTTTCTTGGGGTTCAAACAGAAGGTTCTGCCCATGTTCTGTTTTTGTTAATTTCTAGACTCTGGTTGGGTTGTTGTTTTTTTTTTGTTTGGTTTTTTGCTTGGGATCTGGGTGAATGAAAGCTAAAACTGTTGTTTCAGGCAGTCCTTTACCCCACTGGATTTTTACCTCAATGCATAAAACCTGCTCATAAGATTTTGATGAGTATTGAGCATATCCATAAAATAAGAAACTGATTCCTTTCTTAATTCCCCTCTGTTTACTGTCCTGGAGGAATCATTACTGCTTATCCTGAAGTGTGTCCGACTGAATCTTCTTGAGTTGAGGCTGGACAAGGGTTTTTCTCTTCTCCTAGTCTTGCTATATTATTTCATCATAGTGCATGCCTTGATTATGTTCTTGTCTGCCTTGTAAAATTTCTGCAGTGAGAACAATCTGTCTTTAGTTTGCCATTCTTTCTCATTAAAGCAAAGAAATTGCTTTTGTCTGCTGGCTTTTAAACATATGCACACACCTGAATGTGTTACCTGCTGTATCTGGAAATTTCATTGTAACTCCCAGAGTGATACCAAATTAGCATTAATGTCAGGGGAGGGAGGATGTGCAGCTTCAGAAGCCCGAAGGACACACACTGTAGTGCTCCACCCTATCCCAACAGGAATTCCACTGCTGCCCCAGATAAGTGATTTATAATTGCTCTTGCTGGGTTGTCAGTCCAGAGCTTGGTGATTTTTATCCATAAGCGACCTCAGTGTGGACTTGTAAAATAAGACAAAGCCAGAGGGGAGCAAAAAGCCCAAGACAAGCATGAGCTGCTGTCCTTGTCAGATGACAGCCTTGGTCTCAGGAGGGAGGTGTGTGCAGAACAGAAATCCTGGATTCCTGCTCACCTGTGCCAAATGCTCTGATAAATAACTATGGGATTATAGAACAATACAACGTGCTGTTTGCCTCTTATTTTTTCAAATAAAAGCATGTCTGCAAAATCAATGCTGCTGGAAGTGCTGTGCTGTGCCTTTAATAGGCAGGGTGGAATAGAGATATCTGTAAAACAGTTTTGTGCTTGCTTAATCCTGGTGGGACTGGAGAGCTCCCAGGCATAATTTAGGGATTTCTGGGAATCTGTTTTAATTTAATTTAATTAAATTGACTGTCTTGTTAACTTCTGCAGCAGGACTAGAATCTTTGCAGTATTGCATGGCACACATACCCAAGTCTAATGTACCCTTGAAGCTTGGGATTCTGCTTGAAAGTTATTTTTTTGCTTTGATAAAAGCTCCTAGCAATATAAATAATCACCACGTTTCAAATTGCACATTTTAGATTTTAAAACTTGGTGGCGTGTACTTTACCTTTCCATCCTCATTCATGACTACAGAACTCAAACTGAAATGAGAGGGGTTTTTTTTAATGAGTTGGTTGTATTTATTCAATAACTAAAGTGAAGTTAATGTGTTGAGTAATGATAATTTAGATTCCCCAAGAGGAGAATTTATTCTGGCAGTCTGAAGGTGAAGCTTCTCACCAAAGAGGAGCTGAATCTTCAACCTGAGGGTGTCAGGAAGCAATCTGTGAGCATGGGGAGCATTTACAGTGGGGAAGCCCCAGCACAGCTGTAAATACATCTTTTGGAACAGTGTTACACAGCCATGTTAAAGATGCACCTCACAGTGACATCTGCATGACATAAAATAATGGGATATTAAAAGAGGTGCTCAGTTTTTTAGCAACTGCCATCACTACAAAATTCCTGGCATCCATGGGGATCTAGTGGCACTTTTTATTTGTTCTGTTTCAAAGTAAGAAAAGTAGTGCAAGCCTTAATTATCTGTATTAGCTCATTGTTACTATTATTGTAATAATTTGAGGTGATTCTAGAGATGCTATTTTAAAAAATACCGGAGAGAGCTCACTTGGTACTTCATTTTTCCCTTCTTCTCTCCTTACCCCTATCTTTCAGGGGGTGATTGACTTTTTTTTTTTTTTTTTTTTATTTGGGCAGGAGGGTAGATGCTGGTGTTTGCTGTGTCTTTTGGAATTTTTATAGGTGCTCAACACCCTGGGAACACATTTCAGTACAAGTAGCAATAGGCTGTTAATGGACCTCCTAAAAATCTCATTTTCTGTTTACCATGAAGTTTCTTGGGTCCTGTGCTGCAATCAGTGCTCTACAAAGAGACTCTGATATCCATGCCATAGAGATTCCCTCATCCACTGCCCTGTTCACCTGGCTCTGCTCTTATGGGTCTCTTTCACAGCACAGGGAAAGAAAACGAGAATTTTTTTTTTTGTGAGAATCATTTAATACATAAATGTAATTGAGTAACCTCACAATTTAGCAGCATAATCTGCAGATAGTTAAATATTGCTTCTGTCATATGGAATTTGATTTTAAGCCGATAATATCTAAAGGAAGTAATTTTTTCTTTCTTACTGATGGCAAAATTGACATTATGGTAAAGGATGTGTGAGTGGATTGTTGTGTTAGAGGTACCAAAATTATCTTGATTTCTTTAATGGAAAGCTTCATGCTCAAAAAAATCAGCTTGGCACTATTTGAGAAGACTCAGCTTACTTTGAAAGTCTAGCTGTAGAAATGTACCAGCTTATAGGGCCTTTGGAGATCTTCCAGCTTACCCATCAAATAAACTTTTTATTCCTCTTAAACCAGCTGTTAGGAAGCAGAGAGAAACACAATGTTTTATGATGCTGATTAAAGCAGTAATCTGGTGACTGCTTTATTCAACATATAAAGATGTGCTGATGAAACAGTGATAAGCAGTGAAATTACTGCCTCAGGTTGACAAACCTGCAATCAGTTCTGTTTTTCCCCCCCTTTAGTGGCTGCTTGTTCTTAATCTCCTTGAACAACTGTATTTTAGTCTAACCAGATGTTTAATCATTTTGGTTTAATCACTGCTAGATATTCAGTGACAAGAAATTTCAGCATTTAGAGGCCTGACCTTGAATTCTTAAAATCACTGATTTTGATACAAACTTGGTGTGTGAGGAATGACAACTCAGATGTTAATTATGATTGCTTTAGCATCTGCAAACCACTGTGAAGTCTTTAAAAGTAAGTTGATTGCATTTCACACAAGTACAGTAATCTGTCCAAGTGTATGAAATTGCAGGCTCATGGCCACAGATGTTTTAATTCAGTACAGTATGGCAGAACAGTTTTGAGATCCTCCTTTATGTAGATTTCACTGTAGCTTTGTTTTTTGTTAGAACTTATCAGTGAAATCTGTTCATTAATTGATTTTCTGTAACAGTTTATGCTTTGATGTAGCTACTATTTTCAATCTACATCAACATAACAAAACCTTCTGTTGTATTTTCTTTTAAAAGTCACATAGTAAAAAGCTAATCTCTCCAGTTTAATTAACTTTCAGGTGGTTTCTGTTTTGTTTATATATATATATGGTTTACATACAAATAATAGTTGGAGAATTCTGTATATTCAGATGAAGAAAGGTACTTCTGGGCACTTTTCAGCTTTCCTTTTGAAAAAGAAGAGTGCATGAACAAATGGCAGGACATTGCCAAGCAGTTCATTGAGATGCATTGTTATTTCCAGACAGGTGAAGCCTTTTAAGTGGCCTAGCTGGTTCTTTCTCCCAAACCCACCAAGAAAGAGCATTCCACAGGTTTCCAGATTTCCCAGTTTCTTTCCAGAAATGCCATCAATCCAGATGCATAAAAAACTGGCTTTTCAAAAGAAAAATAAGTGCATCAGCTTCAAACATTCTAATTAAAGCCTGTTTGAAGATCTCTTTTAATGAAATGTAGAGAAAATGGTGTTCCTGGGCATCTGGACAGCAGACTGCATACCAGCTGTTGAGTCAGGCATAGATTTCCACTGGTGGAGCTGTCTCTGTGATGGGAACTTGTCTGAGACTGTGAATTAATCACTTGCAGTTTACCAGATAATCACTAATTTTGCTAACTTCTGAAGTGTCTGAGCGCGTGGGAGGTACATCCAGTCATTGACGAAGCCTTTTGTTGTGGGTAATTAATTATTGCACTCTCCTGTGCACCAGCAGCACAGCAGATCTGGTTTAAAGAAGGAATCAGGTTGTTCAGGCCAGTTGCCAGCATCCAGACATGGAGGGAACTTTGTGTATCACCCCCTGTGCTGGGAATTCTCTCTGTGGTGCTGTGCAGTCCCTGCAGCCCACGGATGGATGGGAATGCAGGCAGGAGAGCTCCTGCCAGTGGTCACTGAAGGTCTTATTATCTACACAGGTTTAAAGAGCACATTTGTGAGGGTAATTGATTTCCAAGAGACAAGATCAATAGAGCTATGCCAGTTCTTTAATAACATCTTGTTGATGCCTTGCAGAATTATTTATTTTTTAAGCAGAAACAAAAGAACACCTGGGGATTTGGCCCTGAAATGGTTTAGCACTGGTAAACAACTCTAGTGTTTGGTTCTATTTTTCTTGGAGGTCAAAAGTTTTGAAAGATAATAATAAGGCTGTGTAATGCAATATAGTCTAATTTCCAGATTTCCTAAGACCTGAAGAATCTTCTGAAGCAGAGCAAGCAATGCAGCTCTTGTTTTCAAGGATGCTGGCAGCAAAAGCAGGCCAGCATGAGAAGTCAGGCAAGCACTTTATTATCACAGAACCCAGGCTGTGCTGGATCTTCATATAGAGATGGCACATATTTTCCCTGCAGGGATGTATTTTCATATGAATTGTTATTCATATTTCTGGAAAATAATTTGAATTGAAGTCCTTTTTAATGCAGGCTATCTGAAAAGTTTTAAAAGGAGAGACTGAGGCTGACAGACACTTTTAGTATATGTGTTTGAAAGATTAATTTGCCTAATTACTTTTAGAAATATAGCCAGCACTTATTAATCAAACTTCCATTGATATTCAGATCTTAAAATATTGGTAAATAATTTTAGGTTGTGAAGATAACAACTGCATGTAGCCATTGCAAATTAAATAACTGGACAGTAAGGGTTAAAA
Organism: Toxostoma redivivum; assembly: GCA_013397375.1. Lineage (NCBI taxonomy): Eukaryota > Metazoa > Chordata > Aves > Passeriformes > Mimidae > Toxostoma > Toxostoma redivivum. The sequence goes on from VXBI01009545.1 coordinate 1,595,147, forward strand.
AAAGCCAGTTCTTATTTACTGCTCTGTTTTCATAAAAGGATGAAAAATATGAGGCCGTGAAGAATGAAATGCTTTCTACCTTAAATCAACAGGATTTTTTTTTCCATTATAACCTTAAGAAAGATTTTGTTGTGCTAAGTTGTAGAGGTAGCAGTAGACTGCTCCCCTCCAGTCCTGGCAAAGCCAAGTGGGTGAAAATCTCTTCTGAGTGTGGTGGGAACACTCCCTGTGGAGGGGTTTCCCCCACAGTGCTAAGCAAGAAATGCAATAAATGCAAGAAATGCAATAAATGCTGCAGGGGTGGTACTATAGCTCCCAGGAGAGGGAATGGGATGAGCTCATGCTCTGTGCTGGGGGTTGTGTGAGTAGCTCTGTGTGTGTGATTGGTACTTCCTGGGATTGGTTAGAGATGAGCACTTAGGAAATTACAGGCTCTAAGGTTTTATAAATGTGGAATACTGCGGTTTAGCTGTTTTAGTGCAGATACTGATCCTGCAAGTACAGTTCACCGATTCCAGTTAATTAGGCCATTAATGAATCAATAGACTGCTCCAATCCTGGCTGTCCTTTAAACCTTGAGAACTGAGCAGCTTTCCCCTGTGGCACTGAGGAACTTTTTGTTCAGGTTAGTTAATGTGCACATAATCATGTTTCTGGTTTTAAAAAAGTGAAAAACTACTTAACACAGATGTTTGTCCTTTAGCTTCTATAGCTTGGCATCAGTCTGAAAAGAAACCAGCAAGTTGGAAGTGTTGTCTCCTCCAATGCTGCACCCTGTAAGCTTCAGAAGCCCAAGGACAGCCTTCAGTTGGGCTTTTCACATATGGTACCCTGAGTGACTAAGGAAAAATAGGAAAAGTCAGTCACTTGAACAGACTGTTCAATATGGTCATTTGTTCACAGGGATCCCAGAGCCTGTTGCTTCAGCTATATTAAAGTGTGCACTGTGTGGTAAATTGCTGTGAGCAGTGATGGTCACACTAGGAATTAATGGTAACAAAAATAAATGAATTTAAATTCAAAATTTTATGGGTCATTTGAATTTTCCTTCATATCAGGGAAAAGTTACCTAGCAGTCATAAATTTTAGACATTTTAAAAATAGGTTAGAATAAGCATACAACAAAATACATATACAAAAAAGAGTGGTTGCTTTTTTTTTTCTTGCACTTCTATTAAAGATGAAAGAATAAAATCCTAAAAGAACTTACAGAAAACTGAGATGAAGAACTTCTCAATAAGCAAAATGTTGGGGTGGGGGGGAAAGCATAAAACATAAATTCTGTGTAGGAGAAATCAGTTCTGGTCTTGTTAAACTGTGGGCAATGAAGGGTGGTCAGAAATATCCACTCATCTGTGCTGCCCCTCCCCCTAAGAATATTCTACAACCTCCTACAAAACTTAAATTCCTGGTGGAAAGCCAGTGATCAGAACAGGTTTTGTCAAGGATGAAAAATCCCAAATCAAATGATCTGTCATGGGCATTAGTGGCTCTGGGTGGTCAAGGTCCAATCCTGCCTGGATCCTGTACACATCCATTGTGATTTGAATTAAACTAATATAGTGCAAATATAAAGGAAAGTATTTCCTCTCAAAAGGCTTCAGAGGACCACAGGTCACTGGCAATTTGATGATTGCACTGTTTGTTTTTCTTTGTAGGAATTCAGATACACAGAGTAGTTTTTGTAATGTTAAGTTCAGCTTGAAAAGCTATTTCAGTAATTCCCTGCTCATTTGCCTACAGACTTAATTATTACTGAGCAGTTGGTATTGATATGGCCTTGTGCCAGTATTTTTAAAAATTCTGATTATTATTGTGGTGTTTAATATATACCTTTTCACAGATGCAATCTGAAGTGTTCATACAAGCTTAGGAACAATCATCACAAACCATTCTGGTGCCAATACTTGCTCTGAGAAGATTTCTGCCACAGCAGGACTACATTTAATTTAGTTTTGCAGGTTGATTTGAATAAGAATTAAAGACGCAGGAAATTTTTTGGGGGGAAGGATATTCTTTTCATTAATATGATATGTTCTTTTGCTTACATCTCAATTAAAATCAACAGCTGTATTATCAGCAGTCAGGCCTGGAGCCCCAAAGCTGCTTCAGTCTAGAGGTGTCCGTTGTGCACAATTCCTGCTGCTCCCACTCAACCCCTTCTAACTTTAAAGAAACAAGAAAATAAAAACAGGTAAGAGAGGAATCCATTATAAATGAATTAGTGAATATTTAGCAGGTCATATTTACATTTGATACTTAGAGTGGAATTATGATTTTGAAAAGTGATTAATGGATTTTCTCCAGTGGCTGTCTGCTTAGCATTCCTTAGAGAATACTTGCTTAATCTCATCTCATGAAATAGTTTGCTTGTTGGTTCCTAAAGCTGGCATTTTGGCTTATGCCTCAAATTGCATTAAGCATAAGAATATCTGAATATGGAAAACAGAATTCAAGAATAGGCAATTTTAATTATCTTTAATCTTTACCATTAGAATCTTACAAATCAATGAGTAAACATTGCATTCAGCAACATATATTGGGATCATTTTTTCTAAGGCAGAAATATTATCTTCCATTTAAAACAACAAAACCAAGTAAGTAAACTTCTATTGTGTTTTTCACTTAATCTCAGAAAAAAATCAGATGGGTTAAGAATCCCCCCAGTTTTTATGAATTACTGCATATTACCAATGTTCATATGTATAAAATCCTTTCAGAATCTTTAAATTAAATTTTCTTTAGATTTTGTTGGCTTTGCTGTTGCAGTACTTTAAAAAAAAATCTCTCTAAATGAATTTCCTCTTTCTGATAATCCAGTTGATGAAGCAAATGTATAAAAATCCCACTAATGTAGGCTAAGACATGTCCCAAAGTAGCTTGCTTCTCTAGTCAGAAAATCATAGAGCACTTAATAATCCTTCAGCCTTCTTGAGAAATGTATAACAATATTATAGTTGCTCAGATAGATTTTATTTAATCCTTTCAGAATATTGCATTAGGCTGGGAGGCTGTATTTACTAATTGTGTTTCCAGTTAGCAAAGGATAGAGTTGGAAAGAGGAATTTAGGTTAAATTGACTATTAATAGGAAATGTTTCAACTGAAACTCAGTAGCAGATCTGGGGGTGATAAAAGACTACTGGCTTTGACTCCCAGTGACCAAATTCTTGGGGAAGATGTAATTTTGAATGTGCTGGAAAACCCCCACGAGGAGCAGGGAAACACAAAGCAGTCCAGAGCAATCTTTTCCTTCAGCAGCACCATAAGATGCTTAACAAAACTGAAATCAAACTTCTGAAGTCTTTGCATGCTGCAAAAGTGAGCTGCATATCCCCCCAAAAAAGCAGCATATGAAGAAGTATCAGAGTGAATTGTCCTTTTCCAGGTGACCTTAACACCTCTACAAAAATGGTATTTTTTCATTGTCAGGTGGATTCTCTGCTACTCTCACACAGGTAGAAAGCAGCCTGAACAGGCAGTGGGACACTGTGCATAAGACTTTATTTATTTAGAATATTTATTCTATCAAAAGGCAGCAGTGTGAGCTTGATTCCAATAGATTGTATTGGGGAAATCTGAGATCTGTTGGATCCTGAAGAGCTGCAGCTCTTAGGAACTTCAAACTGGCCTCCTTCTGCCCCAAAGAAGTAAAGTTGATATTTTTTAAGTGTTTCTAGGAGAAACTAAGAGTTTATTCCAATTTTATACACGTGCACATCGTGTGTTTTCAGTTGTAATGATTTTTTTTTTCCTTTTGATGTGTGGGGTTTTGGTGTCGATTTTTTGTTCCCCTAGTGGCTGAGTGAATGATAGGTTTATTTCAATTGCTTTGCTGAAAATGACTGGTGTTTGGTACTGGATTTGGGGAGGTATCATAAGTACTTGTCACACATTTATAACTTTCATCATCTTCCTGCTGGCAGTAGGAACAGGTCACAGAATTAGATGGTTCCTTGTTCTGGTCCAGGACAGGTGTTTTTTTCTGATTTTGTCAGGAGTTTCTAAACATGGCCCAGGGACAGATTAATCCCATTTATCAGCATTTCTGACAACTGTTAGGTGATGGGTTTTTTTCTTATTACTTTGATGATGAACTTTGCCAGCATATGGATGGGGAGAGCAGCTGTGTTGTGTCCTTGACTTTACACTGTTACTTTGTCAGGCAGTGATATGCCAACAACACACATTTTGCTGGCCTATGTAATAAGGTATTCTAAAATGTTTAAGTTCCTTATTCCTTCCTGCCTTGTGTCCTGGAGTGAAAAATGCATGAGTAAATAGAGAAATAAACTAATTATGGACAGAATAAACTTGAAGAAAAATGTGCTAGGTGAAATTCAGCGCCAGAATGAGAGACTGGAAATTAATAAACATCTCTTGTTCACATACTGTTAAGATGGAATCTTGTCTCAAAGAGTAATTAGTACTTATGGGGAAAAAAAGAAAAATAATGAAGAGCTCTTTCTGAATAGACTTTTAAAAGCAGCATATAGTCTGTTAACCTTTTGGGGTTAAATATCTATTGGAGGTGCTGGCAGGAGAATGATTGCTTTGCAAAGAGCCCTGAGTTCATGCAGCTTATTGACTGCACTTAGATCAGGGCACTGCTTGGAGGGTTCATTTTCTTCCTGGAGTTTCTGCTCCTGCTGTCTCATCCCACCATGAACAAAGAGCAATACACACAGGGATAGTCACTTTGTGGTTCTTCCACAGGTTTCTTTGAAAAATGGCTCATCCATTTCCTAGCAATGGTTCTTATTTGTATGTTTTTCCAGTACTGCCCTTCCTTTTTATAACAGAACACTGGATATATATGGAAGCCAAGCAAAAATTCTTTGCTATAGATGTTGGTAAATAAGCAGTGGAAAGACCAGATGAGATTGGATACATCCTCCTGGTTTGAGATTTCCTAATAAAAAGGAAAGTTCTTGAGAAAATTTCATTTATTGCAAAGATCTGAGAAGTCTCTACCCACAGTAATATTTTGTGTTCTTTGAGGAAAGAATATGTATTGTAATGAAAATGTGAAAAAAAGGTCTTTGAACATAATACTTACTATTTATTATCATGTTATGCTTCTTTCAGAATGCATTGAATCAGTAGGCTTTTGTTTGCTTTTCTTTTGTAATCAGAGCACTATATCCACTTAAAATCAGTTTGGGAAACCTCCTGGGACAGGATTTCTCTGAACCAAACTGATAATGGAAATTGATGAAGGAAGAACAGCACAGTGTTGATCTGAGCTATAGCGTTCAAAACAATCACCGGAAATTTCAAGCACAAATGGGTTTTCTAATCATGTTTTCTTTAGGATTGCATCATATACACAGGGAAATAGCACATTATTGAAGTGTATTGCATGTCTAACTCTAACCAACTGCACCATTTACCTTGTGTCATTAAGTCTTACACAAATAGACAGTATCTCCCACAAGGGGAATATTTACTTCTGCTTGAAATATGAAGTAATAAGTCTAATAGAAGTAGGAAGGTGTAATGCATTGTAAAGCTATTTTGTGTACCAACAGAATTTCCAATAAGCCTAGTTTTTCTTCAGCAGCTCTGCAGTAAATAATTTACAATGATAATGGTTTACATTGGACAGAGGGGAAAAATGTTATGCTGTGGGTCATAATTAGCAGTAGACTTGATTCATGAGAGTTTTTTCTTTAAGGTATGTGAACTCAAAATAGATGGTAGGAACTCTTAAAGATTAATTGGAGTCTTAGCAGCATACATGCTTTTGATGTAGGAAGGAATAAAGGAGAGTTTGGGAGAATTTGGGCCTTGGAGATAAAGGGTAGGGGTTTGTTTACACTTTTTAACACAAGGTCTGACTTTGAAATCAAGAAAAACAGCTGTAGCAGATTTTCTGCAGTGAGCAATGTGAGTTGGGGATATGTGGTGCCTATTGGAAGGAATCAAGTTTGAGATGAGTATTTTGTACCCTAAAAGCAAATATAAAATTTTTAATGTTTAAGGGCTGATTTAATTTTATGTCCATTAAAATATTTTTAAGAATGGACAAACTGGGGGTTAAGTTAATCACAAATTATTTGATTTGTCCAAAAATCAGATTTTTTTATTATTGTAGTGAACCTCTCTGGAAGAATAAAAATTTCATTTATTTCAAATTCCCTTTTTTCCTTGAAGTTAAATTAAGTTAACATTTAACAATAAATGAAAATATTAAAATAGCTGAAAACATCTGCTGCTTTATAGTGTTTATTGGAAATGTGTTAATGTGTTAGTTAAGGAATCCTATGGCAACATCTATAAATATTATATATGCCACCACTGAGTCATATTTTACAGCACCTCTGGGTCATGGTTGTCCACTGATTAATCTGCATAGCTGAGATCTTGTTCTTCTCAAGGGCATCCAGTTGACTGCCAAAAAGACAAAAAGAGGTGGTGTGAAACCACAGGTAATATCTGGCTTCTAGTCTTTAGTTGGGGAAGTCTTTCTACTGCTTTGTTAGTCCAAACTGGTGTATATTTCATTACCTAGCATTGCATTTTATAAAAATTACTTTCATATCTATATCTTTTATTACTTTATAATCAAGAATTTCCATTTCCATACATTTGAGCTAAAAATTATTACCCAAACCCTTTCCAGATCTTTTAAAAGTGGTACTTAGATTTAAGGAAACTTAAAAATACTACTTTTACAAATATTTATTACAGTACTTATTACTGAATGTGCAAAAGCATGTATCAGTTCCACTTGGTTCATTGACTCAGATTATTTTACCTTCAAGAGATGTGTAATACTTCTTTGCAGAGCTTCCTTCTCTGCTCTTGGGTCTTCCTTCTCTGGCTCTCGTCTACCTTTGCACTTTTATTCCATTTTACCATTACATTTTAATTTACCATGACATTACATTTTAATTTAATTTGAGCTCTGTTTAGATTCTTTATCATCTGCTTTTCTAGTTGTCTATGTTTTTCTTCTTTTACTACTTATAGCATTCAAGCCTCTTCCTGGTTTCATTAATTACTATGGCAATTTTGATTTCTCTTTCCATTGTTATGGCAGTAGTAGTACATCAATCTGTCCTGCTAATAAGAATATTAATCACATCTCTGGCTATGTCAGTTCTATTTTTTTTTTTTTTTTGCAATGCTGTTACAGCATCATCATCTTAAAATTGACTCTTAATGCAGAATGGATGCTTATCTCTCCCTCTCTGTTGTCAGAATGTGTACAAAAGCAGTTTAGATTTTTTTGTAGGCAGAGTGAGTGCAGCATTATTTCACCTCTTTAGGCCATAACCTAAGTTTACTGATCACTGTAGTAAATAATGGCTCACCTGACTAGATGCTATGAAGGAATTAATAAAATGATTCAGGAAAGTTCTGGCCTCCATATCTGTTGTTATTTACATAAGCAAAGTTTCAAGCAGTTAAAGGGCATTTCTCCTTTACCCATGGTCCTAAAATCTTTTTTTTATCATTGTAAAGCATTTTGTAGTGTCTCAGTGGTTTGTGGGATTATTGTGGTGGTGATTCTTTTGTTTTTTTATTTGTTTGTTTGTTTAACAAGACTGTTTTAGTGAGTTCTAAGATCAGTAGAGACATCTTGGGGAAAATTCTGTTCTGCACATCTGGGAAGGAGCCATCAGGATTCCAAACTCAAAGCTAGTAAGCAGGTTCTTCAGCTCTTCAGAAGAACCAAAAACCAAGCCACATGTGAATATTTTTCAGTCATTGTTCCATTGTACAGACTGGCCACTCCCACCTGAAACCCGTGGGAAAAGTGTACATTTTATGTATATGTAAAAAATTTAAAGCCAGCCGGAGTTTATGAAACTTTGAAGAGAGACATGTACCTTCATAAGAGAGGAGGAGCTTAACTGTGAATTTATTTATAAAACATAATTCTGTGTGCTGATTGCCATGTAGATACCTCTCTCTTTATGGCTGGAGCCAGTGAAAAGGTGATTTGCTGCTTCCTGTCCCTGTGGACAACTTTGTTGTTGCTTTATGTTGTGAACTTGCCAAAATTAGAAATGGCTGTGTTGGGAGATGATGTGCATTCTTCCACGAGGACCTAACACAAAGGAAATCTGTGAGGGCTCCCAGAATAGTGCCACTTGCTGGAGTCTTTGAAGATCTCACTATGAAAGCAGCACGTTTCTTTATCAGAAATGGCCTCTTTCATGGATATTTGTAGGCATTTGTTTGAGGGAAAGGTTAGGGTGAGGGGTTTAAGTGTTTTATTTCTCTAAAACTTCGGTGTCATTAATTTAAAGTGGAACCTCAAAAAGAAGACAGTGAATTTTTCAGAAGGTGAGGAATAACAATGACTGAGAAGTTTCACTTTTAATTTACTGTGGCTTCACTGGCAATCTCTCCTTCTTTAACCTTATTAGCTGGAAGAGAGGAAACAGCTATCCAAGATACAGCAGAGAGAAATTGATGGCACTTTAACTCCCTGCTAATACCTTTGTGAATGAAGAGCTCTTTTGAAGACAGACTGCAGTAATCAGATGGCAGATCCTGTGATAGTCAGGCTCTTTTAATGACTTGGATCCTGAGGGGTCATGGCTTCACAGCTGGAGAAAAAGTATCATTTCTGGAGGGACATGAGTTCTCCTGCCTCAGAAGTCATCTTCAATTCCTGGATGACTGCTCTGTAATTGAGCTGTAAGAGCAGCCGTGTTGGTTCAATAGAGATGTTTTTATAGAGAGTAGTACCATTAATCCCTTAGAGCTACAGGTATTCTGCTGGCAGAGTGTTGTTACATGGCACTGTCTCCCCAGGTCAAGGGTAGGGATTCAATTACAGAAGAAAAAGATGAGAAGTGTAAGGAGGTGGCAAACAGCTCAGTGAGCTGCAGTCTCAGAGTAGCTGAGTTATGCAAATATTGCCTTTGCCAGGTCCAGATAAGAACAGTAGTTAACAGCTGTACTCTAGCAGTGCCTCTCTCCATCTTTCAGAGGTGTTCATGATGCACTTGTTTAAAGTCAAATTTTCTTTTCATCTTCAGTTATGCATTAGCAGACTGTTACTTCATGCCAAACACTTCTGTGGAGGTTTGAGCTTTATCTTTTAATCCCACTTTTTTTCCTAGCTATTCTCCATCTCACAAGCTTTGCTATTAAGAATACTGCCAAAAGTAACAGGAGAGACTTCACTGCAGGTAAGCTCACCTTAAAAATTCTCCTGGATAACTGAGTAACAATGGGAATGAGCTTTGTTCAGGTTTTCTCAGTCATAACTGGATTAAAGAAGGTACTATGAGGGACCCAGGCTCTTAAGATTAGCTGCCAGAAAGTTGCCTAAAAGTGTATTTCTAATGTTCCTTCCTACCTTCTTCCCTCTTCTGAGTGTCTGTTCAGTATTTCTATAAAAGACTGCTTTCCAAACAGCGGAAAAAGGTGCTTTGGTCATGTTCAAACTCTGCTGACAATATGAGAAGCTGCCTGCTGAAGGGTGCAAAAGCTGGGTGAGCATATGACTGCTCCCAGGAATCCAGCAAGGAAAGACTTTCCCTGCAGTGGGCAGTCACTGCAATCTGGTGACACCATCCTGTTCCATGTGAGTGGATCTGGCTTTTGGAGAGTATTCAGTCTTTAGGATGTCTCAGCAGAATATGAAGCACATGAGGCTATAGCTGCTTTCTGCAGCCCCTGCAAAGGAGGATTGCAAAGGCCACAGGGAAATTGAACCAACCCATTGACAAATTTCCCCCTGTCTATATGCCTTTAAAAGAAAATATTTTTAATAGATTGCAATCTGTTCCCCATACCTGAATAAAACTCTGATTCAAGTCAATGAGAGGTACCACTGAGAAAGTTAAAGTAATAGTAAGAAGAACTGGTCTTAAATCATGTTGAAAACAGTGTGAGTGTTTTCAGAGCTGGATGTAATATACTCCAGAGTGTACAATTTCCCTTTATGAAACATGCATGACTCGTATTAGCTCCTGTTTATTGCGCCTTTGCTTAGTGCTCAAGTGGTAACTGAATAATTTAAAATCGCAGATGTGAGTCATTAACTGCACTGTCTTCTATGGCTTTAGCAGAAACTGACCTCTCCAAGTCTGTCTGCAAAACAGGCACGGGAAAACAATAGGGGAGCTTTCACTGGTGCTTCCAGCTGTTCTATAACCAACTTGACTTTCAAATACAATTCTGACAATTCTCTTTTATCAAGAGCTGAGTCACAGCACAACATGCATGAGAGATTGATCAGCCTTGTGTTATTGTCAGTCTTAGTGCTATCCCTGGTTTTGGGGCAATAAGGTCTGTCTTCTCTAATTCATGGTCACACAGTTACCTTCCTGTAAAAGTCTGACAGGATGGATGTGAAAGTCAAATGCAACCATAATATTCAAATTCCCTAAGATCATTATTCCATGATCTTATGGGGAGTACTTAACTCTGTTACTCAGTGCAATGACAGTGATTTTACAAAACCAGGAGGCAAAGGACGGATGACATTTTTCTGTGTGACTTTTTAAAAATAGGATTTCTGAGTAGGTTTTAAGCTCAACAGCACAGTGCTTTGTTCCTGCCCACAATTAGAGCAGTGACTGGGTGTGAAATAACAGAACAGGCTGTTAAAAAAATTGATTGGTGGTTTATCTTCCAAGGAGGGAATAATGGGCAAAAAGGCTTGCCATCCTCTTGTTTTTTTTCAAAATTGGGTCTAAAGTGGGAAACTGTTTTAAGATTATGTGGACTGTAAAATGATGGCTTTGATAATTTATGTTCCTGTAGCTGGTTTAATTTATAAATATGTACACATGAAATCAAATATAAACATAGTGTTATGTGTGCGTAATATACACGTCTATCTATAAATAATCTGCATTTAACCAGTAGAGTTTTTTTAAGTTGTTTTATGAGTCTTTTAAAAGGTTGTGATCTGTTAACCTTTACAGGATTTGTTCATAAAGCTGTTTAGTTGCAGAACAGAAATAAGATTTTATTAGCATTTATGTCGCTCTTTTTCTTGATGTTTCAACTCATCGCCCTGGCAGTCTCCTGACCCAGCCACAGAGACCAGCAGGACACTTGGAATGTGAGACTAACCTTGAAAAGTCACCTTGTGTACCATGCTCTTAGTTATTAAGTTGTGAAGAACTTGTGTGAGTGCCAGAGGACAAGCCCTACCCTGTTGGCTGTGTGTTCATGGCTCTTGGAGCATGAGTAATTACGCGGTGAGCCCTGCATGGAGCACAAGTGAGCGTGCTGTTCCCAGAGCCAAGGCTCCCCTGGGATGTGCAAAGTGTGCAAAGACATCTTGATGTGCATGGCCCAGACATTCAGGTAGGTCTGAAAGGCCCTGAGGCAAGAGCAGCTCTAGGGCACTACAACATCTGCTGCTTTTCATAGCTGCAGTTCCAGGCTGAAATTGATTTATTTTCTTATTTTCAGTCCATACCTTCCCTTCCTGGAAAGCAAATACTTGACTAACTCACTGTGTGTGCAGCTCCCCTCATAACACCCTCAGGCAGTGGTTTTATGCCATGCTTTATAGATTTGGAAAGCTGGGAAGTGGAAGGTTACAGCAAATTATTTATTCAAACTTCCACAAGTAATTAAAGACTACTTGAATTACTGCCTGCTTGTTTGGATAGATATTTAGATACATATAAGCTTCATAAGAAACCAAAACTAGGAAGCAGAAAATCCAGTAAATAGGCCTGCATGTTACCCCTTTTTGCACCCAATTTGCAGAAGTACAAATCTGCATTTTGAAGTCAAGTCCCAAGAAGTTTGGCTGTGTTATCAAGTGCAGTATCGCCCCAAAGGTTGGCAACTCAAATCTGTTCTCACCATTTTTTTGTTAAGGCTGTAAAATATTTACTTAGAGAATAATTTTTATCTGCCTCTCTTTCCTTTGAGAATATTAGAGGATCTTGTGATGGGCTAAGGGCTATTTATAATTTAGGTAATATCTTGGTATATTTTAAATTGCCAAATGTACCAGTAATGGAAGACTGTTTCATGGGGGTTTTTTGTTTGTTTTTTTTGTTTGNATCCCTGCTACTGTAAATGCAGATTCCTGAATCCTGCAGAATTTTTTATTTGTATGGGCAGATCCCCCTCCCTCCCCAAAAAAATCAGAAAACCAAATTCTTTCCTGCCTCTAAGCAGTCTAAATGACCCAAAGATAGCAAGTGATGCTTTTTCAGCTGGAACCCATGAACTGAGGAAGAAAATCACCCACATTTATGGGTGAGTGAAAAACATGTTCTTTCTAGGATAGGTATTACAAGCAATGCTTGGAAAAAAGATAGCTCTACATTCCCAAAACTGGAAAACATTCAAATTAGGTGAAAAATTCATAGCATTTTCTAGGGGAATTTTTATTTTGCATACTAGCTAAAGAGCTTAACTTGAAGTGGAATTTTGTACATGAGTGGGCAAAAAATACCTCTAAATATTTAGAAGGAAATGTGGTCTCCACAATCAGGGATTTCACAGAGAGCAAGTGTAATGTTAACTTAATGGTGATGACACTTGGTATATTGTAGTGTTCCATTTTATTTCCTCTCCACTGCTTTCCAATGGATCACTATGCTTTTATCATCACACACAATGCAGGGCTTCACTGCACCTCACTGCCTTTCCCAACAGTTTGCTATTAGTTGCAACAGTAGCTTGAAAACAAGCTGATTCTTTTAAGCATCTATTGATAAACATCAACAATGAGGTAAAATTAACTTCCAAGAGAAGGAGGTTTCTAATAGAGCATTCTATTCCTTACCCTTCTAGTATATGAAAATAGGAAAAAAGAATAGATTAAACAATCAACTTAGAAAAATTAGCACTTCCCTCTGAATGCAGCTTTAGATTTCAGCAGCATTGAGTACTTCTGTCTCTTGATTCCCTTTGCTTAAAGACTAGTTGTTTTCCTAAAAATGTCTCCAAATCCATGGTAGCAGTACGAAAGATGCTTCAGAAAATTCCTTCAAAGAATGCAGGAGCTGCACCTTTCAAACAGCCTAAAAAATGTCATTGAGAAAGCTCAATGTAATCTAAATTTCTAAACAAAATTTTGCAGAGAGGCTTGGGCAGCTTTGATTGCCTCTGTTGCCTGCTGGGTCTAAGAAGTCCAAGCAATTTTCTAGTTAAGGAAGGGTCTGGATCATGTGTTGTTTCTTTGTCACAAGTACTGGAACTCAATGGAAATACTACAAATATTCAGCATTTTCCAAAGGTGAGGACCAACAATTCTACAGGCAAGGAGTTTTACATAATGTACCAAGCTGGTTTTAGAAAGTGCAAAGAAGGATGATTTTCCTTATTGTACCAGACATTCCAACACCGTCCATTTTACTGAGGGGTTTGTGGATTTTGTGTCAGTGGTGGAGAATGGGGAGTGAATTTGGCAGAAGTGTGCAGCTGCCTCATCCTCAGCACAGCAGCAGTTTGTTCTGTGACATGGTAGATGCCAGCAAGGCCACACCAGTTTTCCTTCAGACATTCCAAAGCCCAGCCACTGGCTCTCCAGTCCATGGATTCTAGAAAGGATTTTTGTTCACTCCTCTGATATTAGAAACAATACTAACTTCCTGCACTGTGTAACACATAGAATATTTTGATTCTCCATTTTTGAATATTTTGAAACTCCATTTTCAGGACAATGGAGTTTTGGTACAACGTGACATTGCTCTGAGCTGCTGGACTTTCTTTCTCTTTTTAAAGAGAAAGTACACATCTTACTAAACTATAAAGCATGTGTTAAAACCACAATGAAAATAATAGCTACCGTTTTCTTAGAGGTGCTTAGTTCCAGGAAGATGGGAATAGTTGATTGCCCACAAAGGATCAAATTGATTTTATTGGTTAAAAAAATAAAAATTAATGTGAATTAGCTGGTTTTGAGATTAGCTGTAGTTTTCCAAAAGAGTTAAAGCTAATCCACCAGGTACCCTGTAAGACAAGAATCATACTATTTATTTTTAATGTGAAAGTGTCAAAGAGTGAGAATAAAAATGACAGGAAAAAATTCCCTTCCATTTTGATTTTCAGCTAATATGTTTAAAGGCTTCCAGTCTGACTTGTCTGATCCATTTCATAACGAGGTGATAGGAGATGGAGGTTTATCAGCACTTCAGGTGTCAGTAAAACTTTAAATGGATTGTTGTTGTTTTGGCTGGGGGCACACACATTAAACAGACAGGAAGCTCTTTGGGTTTTAGTGCTTTTAGGTGAGACAAGGAATTGAAGAATGTGATTTCCTGTCTGTCTCTGTATTTTTGGGTCAATAATTATGAACTTCCTTTGAACATGGTTGCATGAATGGTAGGTTTGTCATCATCTTGAGTAGAACTCAGGGTTTTTCTGCTCCAAGTGTGTAACCTGCCTTGGGCTGGGATATAAGCCACTTCTATGAAACTCTTCAAAATGCAGGTTTGGAATTTCATTTATGGCTGAAATGCCATACATTGGTTTGACTGCCATAAATAGTTACCCTTTTTATTGACTGGGCTCCATATCAAATGGGAAGTGTTCTGGTACACTGTGATAGTGTTCATGAAGAGAAATGTGCCTGCTTTTTTATGGCTTTGAAAACATACATAATACAAACCCCATCCCTTCTCACTCCATTACTCAGCTGAGAAAACCTAATGTTTTGCAGAGACTGAAAATATATTAGCTTTCTTGCAGCTGTCATAATGTATACTTCTGGGCTTTGACTTTAATCTGTGGAATAATCTGTTCCTCCTTGCAGTCTGTGGAATTGTCTTTCCCTGAAATGAGACTGAAATTTTAATGATGCTTGGTGGTAAAACTCACCTCACAGTATCAGCTCAAAAAATTCTTCTATGCTTCTATGATTTTTGAAATTTAAAAATTAACTTCTGAGACAAGCAAGAAGTAACCAGTGCTAATAAACATACTGAAGAGGAGGGGAGAAATTAGTGAGGGAAAATTTAAATACTGCAGTAATTGCTCATACTTTAATTTAGATTCAGTTACTCCAGAAAGGTCAAATAACTATTTTAACTTCTTCTGTAAGTAAATTACTTAGAAAATTATAACCTGGGAAATTCATTGGATAAGGCCATGCCTAGAGTAGAGAGAACCATTTTACCTGAAATGTTTTCTAGTTTAGCTGGCTCCCTGTGCTTAGAATTATTGTTTGTTCTTCCAATAAAGTAAATACAGATTTTTGAAGTAGAGTTGACATGTTCCACATAATGAAGACATGAGATGGAAATATTATGATTTTATGAGAACAATGGGATTGTTTTAAATAGTGGCAAGATTTCCAAAGTTATACAAAACTGTAAATTCTCTTTGATATTCTAGTACATTTTACAGAGCAAAGAAAACAAACCAGACTGTTGTGAGAAGGAATCTAATAACTTTTAGAAGTAACAAGATAAGACATAAACCACACAGAACTGCAATCTTTACTACCTAAAGAAAGAATTTCAAGATTAAAAGTAATGATTAAGATCCTACTATTTATTTTTAACCGTAACCATTAACCAGGCAAAACCAGCTCTCCCTAGGATTATTCAGAGCTATTAGTCTATTCTCTAGAGATTTAAAACTATATTCTTTAAAAGGTAAACTGTAAAGAGTATGCATTACTCAAATAATTAAAATAAAACCCAAACCCTATTTTTCCTCTTCATTGAATTACCTTGTCCAGACCTCCATAATTAACAGAGACATGAACTCATGTCAGTAAGACACAAATGTTCTGAAAGACTGAAGTGATGCTTCTTACTCCTAGAGTATACTTTTAACATCTCTAAGAATCACATGATTACTGGAGAAACAGATATTTTTCACTCGCGCTTTATATTTCTTCCAATTTTTCAGCCCCTTCCTATTGTTTCAAACTTACTTTCATTCAGAAGTGGAAAATTGAGAAGTATTTAGATTTAGCTTTTTCTTTAGAGAAGTTTGAAAGCAATACTGGGGGAGGTACTTAGATGCTACTGAGTTTGTCCACTTGTTGTGTCATGTTCCCCATTAAGGAAAGAGAGGGAAAAACCTCACCACAAAAGCAGTGCAAAGCTTATAGGAAAGACTAGAAGAATTATGCCTAACCAGTCTTTGTGATGATGGTTTATTCAGTATGAGAGCAATGCTTCTTCACCCCTCCTAGATTGTTAGAATCAGGAGGCAGACAGGAATCTATGCCAACATTTTTGTTTTTCAAGGTAAGGGGTAGCTACATTTCATAATCCTCTCCTATGTGTACATATGGATGTGTACATATAAATGGGCATGTATGTTTGCTCCAGGCAGTGACAGGAATGTAAAGCAGTTAAAGTTAAAATGTTATTTTAACATGGAGAACAGAGAGAGACAATGTGTGTCCCAAGCTGCTCTGTTGAAAACAGTAATACAGACCAGCTAGGGTCATTCACCTAACAAGTATTTTATATTTTAGAGGTTATTAACTTAGATTTAGTGATGGGAGAGGTATAAATAAAGACATGTAAACTTTTTGTGTTTGCCTCATTATACTGCTACGCCTTTCTCTTTGCTTGTTTTTATTTATTCCTAGTTCTACTTCAGTGGCCTACTAAATGTGTTGTTTTCAAGAATATTTATCTTTCCTTGCTGCTTAATTCATCTAAATATTTAGACATTGTTATATTCTCAGTGAGTAGGCACTTGGCTAATCTATACAAATTCATCTCATTTATAAACTATTCCTTCTAGCCCCCTGCCAACTTACACACGACAGAACCCAAAGTAAACGTGCTTCAAACCTCATCAGTCAACAAACCAACAACAACTCATCTTATTAAAGTGTGGCAGCTTAAGCCAAAGGAATAGAAATTTAATTTTTCATGAGGAATCCCGTGAGAATTTGGCAAAGCAAAACAAGTGACTGTTCCTACACTGACCAGCCCTTTGGAGTGCTGGAGGTCACTGCTGCTTGTTTGCCACTTGTCATTTCTGTTGGAGACCTGACCCTTAGTTTGGACCTGGTGCACACAGATGGGGACTGGGAGAATTGGAAGTAGAAGATGCCCCTGTGCCCACAGAACAGCAGATGAAGAGCTCAAACCCTTCTATAATAGCAAATATATGGTACAGAATGCACCAAATATCCTTCAGTTCTTTGCATGATATTAGAGAGTTGGTGGTACTTTTCTGCCTGAGGACAACCTGGTAGCTTTCCAATTACTGAGAGCCTTCCAATTTAAACAAAAACAACCCCATTGCAACATGAACACAATTACAGAATTCAAAAGCTTTTCAGCATATTTTCTTTTCATGCTTAGTTTTTTTTTTTTTTTTGATCCCTCAGTGGCAACAGCAAAATATATGTTTGAGTTTTATGAAGAGTTTTCTTTACTGAAAAGCTTTAACATATACACATGGGTTTTAAGAGTTTGGAGGTTTTTCCTCAGACTTCCTGGAGGGGAAAATAGGTAAATAAATAGAAGAAATCCCTGATTTTTGCTTGCAAATATCCACTGCAGAAGAAGATAAATAGCAGCATGATTCATGCTTTATTATTTAGTGACTATCAAACTTACTTCTTGAGATTATCCCTTCTTAGAGTATTTGGGCTTGGTTTGACTCAGTATCAGTTTAACTGTGCTGTAAGTAAAGAAAACTTAAGGTTCTTCTCGATATTTAAGAGCAGTGGAGTAAAGTCAATGGTGTGGAAATAACATCTGTGGGCAAAATCCTTGAAATCAACAGGAATATTCCAAAAAGCATTTGTGGCTTTAGCTCAAAACTGTCTCTGTGAGCTTTGGAGGAAATTTGCATGCACATCGATTTGCTCATGCAGATGTCTGTTCTGTATTCAGAATAAACAATTGCACACATCAACCACTGTTTTCACTTGCAAATAGTTACTGTGCATATGGGTTTTATAGGAGCTTTATGGAAACAGGCCCTGTAACAGCAGTGGTGTTCTTCTAGAATGATCATTGCTGCTCCAGTTGCCTGAGAGTTGTCACATTTTATTTCTGAAATTGCAGGTTTGTGTATTACTTAACAGTAATACGCCTCACAAACAGTGGTTCAGTGATGAACATGGTGTGTGAGCTTTAAAGCCCAATGTTTGGCTGGGTTTATAATGCTTTAGTTATCTCAAAAACATAAGATGGAGCCTCAGACCTAAGCCAGGCTCTCAAGTCAGCAGCAGGACTTTATGGCCACTGCTGTGAGCCAGGTCTCAACCCATCTAGTGGGTCATAATTCCCATTAGGAGCAGCATATGTTCAACAGTTAGAGACATTAACTCCACCTTTTATCTGGGGATGAGCCTAATTATATTAATTTCCTCTGATATGCTTCTCTGTATAAAATGTTTTACTAAGAGCACTGTATATTTCTCTAGGAGCCTGGACCTTTCCTTTGCTTGAATGTGGGAAGTAGAAGGGGATAGACCAAGTAAGGAGGAGGCAAAGGGAATCTTTACTCTGGTATGGCCTTTTGCTTTCCCTCACTGCAGTTTAGGAAGCTGAGCCTTGCAAAAATAGTAGATTTTTTGGCATTGCCACTTGGAAGACAAGTTTGGGCTTAGTGGTAGTGGAAGTCCTGCACCACTGGCAGATCATTACAAACACAGTGGAATCCTCCTGAGCCAGTGTCCTTCCAGTCCTTCTGGGAATTTGCTGCTTTTGCAGCAACCATCTGGGATGCCCTTGCTCCCCAGAGTGGCTGACTCAGCTGTGCTGAGGAGGGCAGGAATTGTTTCCATGCACACTGGGAGTGGATCAGGATCTTGTGGCACCAGCCTGGCTTGCAGCACGAGACAGGAGCCAAGCCACAATGGCACTCCAGTCATTTACAAACACATTTAGCTCGGGTTCAAACCTACAAACATAAAATAAAGCTGTGCTTTCTCTGAATCAGCTCACAGCTGCAGTGGCTGGCTCTCCCCAACCAGCAGGCAGCCATCACATTTGTCTTTGTCTGTGCAATGTCTTCTATCCCTGGATGGGAACAAAGAGGGGTTTTATATATCTTTATAGATCATTTACTCTCTCTGTTAGCTGGGAGCACAAAGACTGAGCTGCATTTGTCACACAGGTTGACAGGAAACACATGGATATAGGTATTGCTTGTTGCAGGCAGATGTGATGCTGACAGAACTGGAGAAAAATCTATGGGCTGCTCTGATTCTTCATCCTCTCTGTGTGTGGTGTTTAATGACACAACTGTAGCAAATTGGTTTTATTGTGTAGAATAGAGGAAGTTATTTAATTTCATAATATTTGGATTGGCTGCCTGTGTGTATTTAACATCTTGGGGACAGACTGGAAATCCTTTTTTCAATCAGATCTAGCCTTAAACCTGCAGAAAGGTGGTAGCTGCTCTATAGTGCAGAAGCTGTTGGAGGAACTGCTTGGCTCCTTATCCACACAGTGCTCTGTGCCTGTCCCAAAAAGACCTTGAGGTTTCCTGCTGTGAGTTCATTCAATGTATGCAGTCTTTGCCCTCACAAGGAAAGCAGCTCAATTTTCCTGTGAAAAGGAGGCATGTAAGACAGAGAAGGAGATAACTTCAAATAGCATTATAGCTGTGCAGCACAGGAGAGCTGCAGATGCTCCTGAGGGAAAGAAAAGATCTTGGCTTGCAGATTTCTGCCTCCACTCCATAAAGACTGCAGGGGCAGGGCACAGCAGCAATGCCCTGATCTGGTGTTTCCCTGCAGTTTGTGCTGGGAACGTGGGAAGGACAGGGCTGGTGGCCCATTGTGACACAAAGGCAAGCTGCTCTGTGCTCTTAATGGTAGAAAGGTGTTGGGCTTTTCCTTTCAATTATCCACCTGTAATTTTGTGTAAATTGTAAGATGACTTGAAAGCACCAAGGAAAGTGGATGCAGAAATTGCTGCGAGCAGCAGTGGTGCCTGAGTTGAGAGTGAACAGGCATCACTGAGAGTGATCATGCATCCTGGCTGAAAGTGAGCAGGAATCACTAGGCTGGGGGTGTTACTGCCTTTATTCTTTGGTCTTTCTTTGGGAAATTTGTATATTTCAGCTTGGTTTTTTTACTTACAATAGCAATTTTAAGAAAACTATAAGCACTCAGATCAGATAGCTGCCTTGTATTCCAAAGACACTTAAACTCAGATGACATTTCCAGTCAGATTGCACACTCAGTTCAGATAAATAGAGTGTATTCTTATCAGTGCTTTCTGTCTCTAATATTTTTCATCCCCTAATGCATCAGCAATTGAGTGTAAAATAAACGCCACAATAATCTTAGTCTTTACTTTACTTAGTAAAGTAAAATACTTTACAGGATCACCTATATTCTCATCTCTTTGAAGTACATATTTCTAATGCACTAAGGGGTAAAATATTTAAGAATGGGAAAACTCCTCAGCAATTCCATTTTTCCATTAATTCAAAACTGCCAGTACTTGATGAAACAGAGATAAGATACCTGGATCTCCTGGATATAGTCCTCTCTAAAACTAAGGTTGGCACTGGGCTATTTTAGTCTGCTCTTAATCACATTCTGAACCCTTCCTAATAGAAGTTTGACCAAACTCATTTTCCCATAGAAAATCCTGTGATCATATCAGCAAACACCATGTAGTGGATGAGAAGCCAACAGTGTAAGGCAGAGCACTTTTCCTCCAGACCCTGAAAATTATCTCTCCCTTTAGTAGAACTGAACAGAACATTTCTAGCAATGAAAACTGCAAAGCAGACCTTGGAAATACTTATTTGTGTTGGTGGCTCCTCTTGATGTAGGAAATCACATTAAGGACTGTCAGAAACATAATTACCACAAAAAAGAACCTCTGCTGTCCTACATCTGTGTTTCATTCGGTAGTGGTTAAGTGAGGTTTCCTTCTCTCCAGCTGTCTTTACTGTTCCAGAAGAAAACTTTCTGTGGTCTGAATAAAGGAAGAAATTAAATTGTAGGGAAGTGTTGAGGTTGTGTTGAAAGCCTTGTAATGTGAACATTTCTATCACAAAACTAAAGTCCCCAATACGCTGTAAAAGCCCCAAGCACCTTTATGCCCCTGGCATCTGCATTGTGCTTGCAGACTTTTATCTTATTTGTACTTCAATAGCATTCAAGAATTAAGCTCAAATCCTGCTTTGTCTCTCTCCCTCTTTTTTTTCCCACTGAACAGTGATATTTTGCAGTATTTCAGATGTTCTGAATAGTACATGTCATTCAAGTTCTGAAAATCTAGAGGTAAAGTTCTTCCCTTTGTTCCTTCCATTCCAGATCTTGAATGGTTGCTGTTCTCTAGATAATGAAGTAGTTACCTCATTTGGGATTTAAGGTACAATAACAGTAAGACTTGTGACAGTATCAACAATTTCATACTGGAAAGCCCATGTGCTTGAAGTTCTTTGGACTTTAAAAGAGAAATCTGCAAGAGAATCCTTCATACATATTAAGCCATAACAGGAGAAGGAAAAAACCCCACACATTTTACACTCAGCATGTTATTAATTGCAGTGCCATCTATAGGGGGATTGTTTAAAGAGTTTTTTCTCCTAAGTTTGAGAATATTGATGAGTTTTAAATATAAATTGACTGTAATAATTTGAATAGTGCACTGCACTGGATTGCCATATATATCCAGTTTGTTTCCAGTATAAAATGCTACATATTTTAAAGTTAAGTTTCTGGATTGGTTTCATTGTCTCAAGTAGTAGATGATGACAATATTATAGGAGTGTGTCTATATAATGACATTAAATTGCGAGTCTTCACCTTTTTCTGACTTCATGAAATAGTGCAGTATTTGTTTCTGATGCTTTTACTTGATACTTAGCAAAAGAAGTAATCTTAAACCATTGTTTTTCTCATATATGTGCTATTTTTTACAACTATAAGCTTTTAAAAAGTCTCTTTTTTTTTTACCATAAATGTAGTGGAAAAATGTTTGAATTGTCTGTGCTTTTGACAGTGATGTTTTCATATAACTGCAGTGTGAGCTGTCAGCCAGTTTTGTGTCCAAAACCCAGCGAGAGACAGGCACTAGATTCTGTTACATGAAAAATAATCTTACCTGCATGTGTAGTGATTTTTGACAGCTCAAGTTGGCATTTAAATCTGAGACACTTTGGTTCAGTTTTTAAAAATCTTAAAAACACAGAGGCACTCAACATGGAAAATCGTATTTCTTAAGCTTTGGGAGATTGTTTTCCTTTGTCTTCCAGTCTATTTCTAACTTAGCAAAACTTATGGATATAGTGTTGTTTAATATAATGTAATAAGGTACATAAGGAACATAAAAGTCACTATTTTTTTTGGAGTCTTTGCCTTAGAGTCTACATATTTTCAGGTGGCCAGTCAGGACAGCGTTCTTGGTTTTTGAAGTTACTGATTTGTCCTTAAAAATGGTAAGAAACAGAATGTATAGTGGACACAGATTAGGTCAGAAGCTGAAATGTTCATAAATAAGGCAGAGTATCATGCAAGAAGTTTAGACAATTTGCCTTATGCTGGAGACATATTCAGTGTGGGTGAATAAATTTGTGTGATGCCAAAGAAAAGCTCTGGGAAAAGGGATAATTTGTATAAGGTGTGTATAAGGCTTTTGTGTCCAGTCAAGGTCATTGGCTTCTTGGCATTAAAAAGTGTGAAAGCACTAAGCAAAAAGGTAACAAGCCATGGCCCAAAGAGCTCACAATTTAAATTTCTCAACAGGAATGGAGAGCACTGCCTGTTGTATTACAGGGTGGGAAGGTGAAGCAGTGAAGTGAAGCAAAGCAGTGGCTCAGAGAGCCATGTATTTTAATAGCTCTTCTCAACGTGGGCATATTGAAATTACAAAGGTAAAGCTCTAAAATGTTCATTTGAAGTCTGTCTACTCAGGCTTTGTCCCCCTTATGGGTTTTGTATAGCACTCAGAGGCAGAAGTAATTTAGGGCAGGGGATATAAAAAGGAGATCTGGAGTTCAGTACTGATTAAAATATTCATTAATGTGTGGGGAAATTCTCCCTGTTTTAAATTTTCAACTAAACAGAAGTCAGGGCTGTCTCTATATAAACAGGGAACTAAATGCCTTTCAACAGGTACAACAACAATAAGATGAATTTAATTATGGAAGGAAATGTACTGTCACAAGATGTACTGCATAAATTCATGTCCCAGGGGACAAGAACTTCTGCAGTTCATCATTTGGGAGTTACAACTGACAGAAAAGAAATAAAGAAGAAAGGCCTGGGAGCATTTTTGGTTTACTGTGGCTGTGACCCAGCCATTTGCCACTGCCAAGAGAAAACCAGTGCACTTCTCATGTAGCAGGCATGGTGTTTTCTGGCATAATCCAAAAAAATCCTGTAAAAGCCATTGACACGTTTTCATTTAGAGCAGTGTTAAAAGTCCCCTTGAAACTATCTACATCCCTTTATTGGACTGGATAAGAAAAGAACTGTTAGGCTGATTACAGGAAGGACAGTCTCTCTGTTAAAGACACATTCAAATAGCTTTGCTAGGCTTCTTTAGATTAACAAAAGTCAAGTCAAGGAGCTAGAAGAATATCTTTCAATTACATCAGTTAATAAAATACCAAGATAAGGCAGTAAGTATTTGGGTTAGAATACTGGTACAGAAATAAATTTGTTTAACAAATTAAACTTGATTTTGGTAAAAAACTTCTGACTGCCTAAAGAGAAAATGTGTTTGAAAAAAAAAAAAAATGGTAATAAAAGGATGAGTGCTACACAGACCCATGATGTTAGTAGTGGCTTTAGACCTGTACTGCATGGGGTGAGCACCTTGGGCACAAAGCATGTCCTGTACATGTGTGTAGGAGCAGACTGAGGTGGAGATGGGCTGGAACAGGCACAGGCAACACATCAAATCTTTCTGCTGGCCTGAACTCACATTTTAAACCTCTCTTTCATTTGCCTTTAGCAGAGCCAACAGCCTGGGGCAGTGCAGTTTCACAGCAGACTGTGGTTGCATTTGAAAATTGTGTGCCAAGTCCCATTTGGGTGAAGGGAAAGAATTACTTGTATTTTATTTGTCTCTGGAGAATTCTATATGAAGAAGCAAAGCACAAAGAGCCTGTTTGTACAAATCCAGCTGTTTCTCCCAAATCTACTGCTGTATTTAATTGGTAACATCTAGCTATTTTTTCCTGATCATCATTGGTTTTACCCCTATCTTTTATAGGCATTTATACCAATTTGACTTAAATTATATGTATTTAGCAAGTGGTTTGTGTTTTAGAGAAATGGAGAGACATAATGGAACACTGAGACTCGCCTGCTTATTCAAAATGCTTTGGGTATATTTTTCTTTTGGTATCTATTTTTTCAGGAGAGTCCAACAGGTCTGTTTGTCATGGATTGACCTTCCTTTGACAGCAATTGTGCAGCTCCCTGGCTGCTGCACTCTGCAAAAGAGCTAATGCAAGGAGAAATCAGAGCAGCTGACTGGCCTGTGGAAACACATGGGGGATGTCACCATACTGTCCTCCCTGGAATGAGGAGCCCCAGGCAGTGTAGGTGTCTTTGCCAAGCCAAACTTCGTTTACCTGCTCCAGGGCCTACAGTGACATCACAGCACAGAGCTGGGGATGCTTTCAGGCAATTTTATTTTCACAGAACCATTAGTCAGGAGACCCTGATTCATCCCAGGGAGCAGGAACACCACAATTAACCAATTATCTGGTGATTTAAAAATGAAGCTGTTTAAATGTGAAGGCATGATACCAATGAGATGCATTTAATCACACGTGGAACAGCCCCCCCACACCTTCAGCCCACGGCAGCACTGCAGCATGGGCTTTGTTTTCTTTTGTATTCACATTTCTCTGGCCCTTCCATTCAGAAAATGACTGTGGCTGCCCATGAGTTGTTGTAATCAGCACCACTTAGAAATGAGATGATGTGCTTAAATGGTGCAGAAAGAGTGATCATCCCCCAAAGCTGAACTTTAGACTTATTTTCCACAAACACCTTTGAATAATCAAGCAGTGACCATGCAGAGCACAGTGTGCTGATGAACTCTGCACAGGCTTGGCTTTTCCCTGTCACTTATCTCATAGTCACACCCAGAGAGGGGTGGAATTTAAATGCTGAACCTGGAACAAAAATGCAGTAGCTCCAAATTGGAACTGGGGTTTGTGCTCTACTTGGTATAAACACCACGGGTCTGGTCACCTGCACTAGGCTGACATCTTATTAGCATTGCTCTTATTATTATTATATTTTATAGAAATGTAATGACTAGGTATTATAAAATTATATTTATAGAAATGTAATGACCATTACTATTAATTACTATCAGATTTTATAGAAATGTAATGGCTTCTGTTTGTTGCTATTAATTACTGTTACATTTAATAGAAATGTAATCATTTTTGTTAGTTATTACTATATAATCCTAATTATTATTGTACTAGCATAGTTATTACATTTTATAGAAATGTAATTTAATTTGTTACTGTTAATTACTGTTGCATTTTATGGCATTGCAATGTTTTTTGGTTTTTACCATTAATAAGTATTAACTACTTACATATTTCTCAGAAAATGCTATTTTAATATCACAGCTGTTACATTTTATGGAAATGCAATGACTGTTGTTTGTTATTAATCGTTATTAATTATTAGTATTAGAATGATCTTTTTGGTAATTATCAATGTGTAATCGCTCTCCCAGAGGGGATGTTCCACAATGGGATTGGTACTGAGCTGCTGTAGCACCTTCTGGAATTAAGAAAGGCATAATCCACACTGGCAGGAAGAAAGGATTCTTCTCCTGATGTATGAACCATAGCCTTGACAGATTTTTTACTCTATTGTGCTCAATTTTACTAAGAAAACAAAACCAAAACCTTTCAGAATGGCCAAAAAACTGAAGCTTTTATAGCTTGCTACTCACCAGAATTTTCTGGTAGCTGCCTTATGTCTTCTCTCACACTGATTTGTTTTAATCATTAAATAGAAGTCATATTTTCTTTGGAGCTGGGGATATTTTTCTTCTCTCTGTGAGACAGGTTTGTGAAGAGAGTTAATATCTTTTATTAAAGAAACTGATGAAGTTAGAACAAAAAGAAGAATTGACCTTTCAGGCATACAAGCTGGCAGCAGTAACATTTTTATTGCATGTGCTTTTGTGAAGAAGGCCTAAAAGGGAGAGAAAGCCTCTGGAAAGTATTATAAACACGGATAAGAATGCCTAATTCAAATAACATTTCTCATATCTAGGCTGCCACTCAAGAGTCTCCTTAGACTATGGATCCTTTCACAGGAAAGAAAACTGATTATCACTTCAGAATAGTTAGAAATTTACTGAAAGACATAGTATTACAGTGGTATTTAGTACAAAATTAACTTTTTAAAATCTATTATTATAATCTACTATTATTTTATCTAAAAATGCCATTGTTGCTTCTCCCTAATGCTTTTATGCTCACAAATATCAGCTACAAAACCAGACCAATGAAGCTCCAGACAAATGCATGTCTGTTCTAGCTGACTGTCATCTCTTTCTTCCATTCTCCTCCTGTTTTAAAACCCTGTGGATTTTGGGCTGTTTGAGCCATTCACAAGTGAGAAAATGGAAGCAATAAAGATCTTTGCTCATCTGAGAGGGCAAGAGGAAGAAAAAGAGGAATGGCTGAGCAATAACAGCTCCTGAAAAAGTGTGATAAAGCCATAAATGATTTGAAGATTGTAAGGCTGCCTTAGTGTAATTAAACTTAGAGTTTACACACTGGCTGTGGGTAATTAATGATGCATTGCTAGGAATGTCTCATTGTCATCATTACTGGTCAATGATGGTAGCAGTCCTAACAACAGGTGTGGATTTGTACCACAAATGTGAAGGACTCTGTTGCTTTTGCAAAGGAGCCTTGGCTCTTTGTTGCCATGGAAAGACAAAAAGCTGTTGAAAAGAAATGGTTTGAATAAAGTATAGAAATGGCAAAAGAAAAATGGGAAAAAAAATCCACTGTTTATTTGTTTACTTTAAAGACAGAGTATTATGAATAAACTGACAGAGCAGGAGAAATACACAGTTTATAAGACAGCACTTCACATTTCTCTTGTGCTGTGTTTTCTTTCAGTCTCAGCTGCCTTCTTTCCCAAGCTAGTTCCTTTCCTCGGCTAGAATTGCATTGTGCACTATATTCAGCTTTCTTTTTGTCTGAAAATCCCTTTAAACTGAACATTAGAGCAGAAGGGGATTTTTTCCTACCCCCCTACATCCATTACGTTTGTTCTAGCCCACATAAGCACAAGCCATTAAAACAAAAAATGGCTAAAGAGGCACAAAGCAGATCCACCAGGGTGTAAGTCTGTGTCTTAGACTCTGTTCAAGAGAGAAGACCTGTGCCCTCCACTGTTTTCTTATTAATACTCTTTTTGTGTTCACCATTTAATCCCAGGTAATCCCAGGCAGAGTTTTCATCCTGGGGCTTTGCTTTCTTTCTGTGTGCAGAGGACTTTAGCTCAGTTACATGAAATCATGGGGCTAGAGGACAAATTACTGATTGCTTTATGCACATCAGCCTTGAGTTACAGGTAATAAAAGCAATTACAAATTATGAACACAGAGAATTCCTAGAATAAATCTGGCACTTTTACAACTACCACACCTAGCTGCCCAAGAGACAAGGGTTTTATGATATGGCACTATCAAATATGCTTAGCTTTATGAAACAGTCAAATGCTCTCATTTTTTATTTACATGGAGCTTGTAGTAAAAGGAGCTCTAACATGGGAGCAGCCCTCAGGACTTAATCATCCTCTGCCTTCCTCTTTCAAAGTTTTCATGGAGCTGATGTCATTTGTATATTACAAGCTATCCAATATAAAGTACTGACACTAAAATTTTCAGAACAAGGTCCTTGTGCTAATATTTATAAGGATATACCTGAAGAGTTGTCCAGCTTTCCAGTGAGCTGCAAGAAGGAGCTTCAGTCCCTCCCTCTGCAAGCACTGATGCATTCACTTCTCTTTCTGGGGTCCCTGCTGCTGCTCAGACACAAGCCTGCTCCAAGAACACCAGCCCCATTACCCACACCATACCTAAGGCTGCTTCCAGGAAATCAGCTCCATAGGGAATTTCTGTAAGAGATATTCTAATGCTATTTTAATTCTTTCTGTGGTGATTTATTCTCCAAGATGGATCAGATTTCAGATCAATTCCCAGGGCATGACAAATGTTTTCTGGATGTGTGGTAACTTGACCTTCAAAAGGTTTCTCTTCCTGCATTAGTAGCATTACTTGCATGCTGCCAGAGCCATGTGTTTTGTTGTTCCTGGATGCCTAAATGTACATTAGGCATTTGTTAGACAGAAAAAGAAGAGAGACAGGAAAGCAATGGCCTCACTTAGTGGATGAGGATGTTAAAGTTCACCAAAGTCTAAAGAAACACCTTTATTAATCTTGGCAGGATGCAGATCACACCCAGACTGATTAATGGATCATATAAGGTCCCACTAGAAATATTGTCTAAAATAATAATTGAAATCAGACTTTTCAAGTCCTATGCTGTTACTACAAGCCCTCTTCCAAAACTCACTTGAACTCTGACCACCCAGTGTGGCTTCCCAATTTTGTGAGTTAGGAAATGACTGACTCAACAAGAGGGGCACCTCCCCAGGGCCATTCAGACTTGGAAGAAAAGAGTAACGTGGCATGAAAAGCAGGCAGTGAAACGAGACCTGAATAACCTGAAGGATTTGGATGCATGGTTATAAAAGAATTTGGATTTTTTTTTATTTTATTGTTAGAGTAAAGGATTTTGACACTTCAATCATGGTAATCAGAAACTTTTAAGCTTATTTAGATCCTGCTCCCTTCTGCTAAATAGCATGAGAGTGATAACAATGCAGAACTTCTCCTGGGTTATAGCCATGGATCAGCAGGGAAAAAAGCCAAGGAAAAAAAAGTAAATCATTCTATACTGAAACGATTCAATAACACTGAAAAGGTAAGTGGCACATGCTTATTTTTGTCTTAGGAAGCCACTATAGATGAAAATGATAACCATTTTAACTGCAATAATGCTGAGAACAGGAGTAACACCCACAGAGATAAGTGGCTGCAGCAATCTCCTCCAATTACAGGCCAGCTGTTCTGTTCAGCACAGCTCCACAGAAGATTAAAACCACAGGCTGGAAGGTAGAAGAAAGAAACCAGATTTTAAATCTCAGAAGTGCACCACTGACCAGTGACACCAGGCTGAGTTCTGAAGCAGTCCTTGGCAAATCCTACAGCACAGGTTGTTTGGGGATTTAATGCTTTGTTTCAAAGGGGTAGGTATGAGCCCTTTGAGGGGGGGCTGACAGTTTATCTTTGTTTAGAAATATAAGTAAATCACAAAAAACATGAGAGAAGTTCAAACTGATCACAGCCAGACAATAATTCCTAGGCACAAAAGCGTTTTCCTTAACACCATGTAATTTGGTGACCAAGATCCCAGCATCCCCAGGAGCTGGCATTGCCTTTCAGAATTCCCATCAGGACAGCAGTACCTACAGAGCCAGCAGTTCATCTGGAGGATGCTGGGCAGCTCCAGTCATGATATTGTTCCATTTATAGCTCTTTCCAGCTGGTTATGGCCACTGAACAGTTCAAACCTCTAAACCAGAAGCACAGAGCATCCAGTCAGTCAGAGAATTCACATCTAAATGACCAGAGAAAGAAAGGGACATCCTCCTGGACTGAGTTTTAGTGATTTTGATACTCAATAACAGGGGCAGCACATAAAAAATTCCCTTGGCTGAGTTAAAGTTGGGGGTTTTGTTTGAACACTTTCCTCCAGCTCCCCACATGTGCTTCCAGCAGGGACATGGGGTGGGAAAAGGGCAGGAATGCTTTTACAGGAAAGCCATTGGCAAAGTGAGGACCAGGATAATCACAGGTCTCATTCTCACCGTGAATCAATCCCACATTCACAGCCTCTCCTGTGAACAGTAGTGAAAATTACTTAAGAAAAATCAAGTGGCACATGATGCCCATTAATTTCAGTTTAAAGAGCTGTGTTACATTTTGGCTGTAGCTCCAGTTACTAAGATAGTAATATCATTCACTAGCACTTGTCTGGTACGTGTTTGTACGCTTCAAGAATCTCATTTACCTTCAGTCCTTGCTGAAAGGAATGTGTTTTAGTCAGATGGAATTTTACTAGACTTCATGTAATCACCATATTTATAACATACACTATTTTTCTACAAAAAACACATTTTTTTGTTTTTGTGACCACAAAATCTATCCTCACTCTCATTCTCTAAGATGCACTCAAGTCCCTGAGGAAAAAAAAAGCAACTGTGACAATTCAAACTAGCAAGTGAGTTTTAAACATGAATTTTTTTTCTTCACAAATGATGCCTTGGGTTTCAGCTTTTGTATCACTGTGTGGATGGACACAAGTATTCCAGCCAAAGCAAATGCACCAAGTTAGATTTCAGCAGTTGTCACAGGGATGAACCATGTTGTATAAACAAGTCCTCAAAATGTTGGAGCAGAGAGTGCCATGGACACAATTCCAGACAAACTGGAGATATTCACACCAAGGTTCACAGCTCCTGGTTCCCTGCTAGTCAATCAGCAAAGGCAAAGCCCAGTAAATAAATAAACCAAAAGCAAAGTGCTCTTCCCACTCCTTTTCAAAATAATTTTGCCTGGCTGCAGCTCTCTCTCCAAGCTAGACTTCCACCACAGATCAGTGCTTTGTCATTTTGTCACCATTTGAAGCACTGTCATTTTAAATTACATGATAGTCACAAGGAAAGTACCTGATGTGTCCAAATGATGAACCACCATCTCCTGCCAAAAACAATAAAGTGGCAACACTTATTTTCTGCTGGGTAAACCTCTTCATTTCTGTATTACAGAATACTTCTTTCAAAGCTGAAAAATGGCACGTTAGCAGCCCCAGAACATTTGCAATCTTGAAATCCTCCCCTTTCTGTGCTCTGCTGTGCCCAGCCAGGTCTGAAAATCTGATGGGAGTGGAACTGCTGAAAGTTTTAATGTTGGTGTTTTTTTCCATCACTGCTTCCAAGTCATTCATGGCTATTTAGCACATACCTCACAGAACTGTGCAGGGCACCATCTGCAAACGTGGTAGGGATTATACAGGCTGCAAACAAACAGGTGCTTGTCTCATCATCCCACTGACCATTTGAGAGGTGTCTGGAACAGCAGCCCATCATCTGGGGGAAAAAATAACACCACACTGCAAGCAGGCTTGGTCCCAGGGACTCCTAAAAGTGAGGAATGAGGAACATGTGCTCCAACTGTAGGCAAAAGGCATGATTTTATCCCAGAGCATAAAAATCTTAAAAGCATACTATTGGGTCAGGCTGAAGCAAACACACAAAACCACTGAAATATTCAAGTGCTCATTAGCATAAATGCAAACTGGAGTGAAACACTTCAAAAACTGATAGTGCCAAGGGATTTTACAGGCATTACTACAAGATTTTGTTTCATCCAAGCTTTTCTTTTATCATTATTATCTGAACATGCAACATGTCCTTGAGTTATTTCTTTTTTTTTTTTAATGGTGTTAAAATGCTTTTGCTTAACATGCACTTACACCAGACAAGCAGAGCTTTGTTATATGTGCTGCAGGATAATAAATTTATTTTTTGTTATTTATGCCAAATTCCTCTGCAGTTTGTGTGGCTGCACATGAACATGGTGGGAGCAGTCACAGGGAAGGCAGGATGCCCTGATCCTGTGCCACGATCCATGCTGCACATGATGCCTGGAAAACACAAACTGCCTCTGTGCCCCTTGTTACAGGTCAGAGATGTGTCTTCCTTGGGGACCATGACCACGAGCTCCCTTCTGTCCTAGAAGATGTATCAGATTTTTGGGTGGGTCATTTTGTGAATGGCCCTTCCAGCTAGAGCTGTTGAGCACAAGGAATAGTTATATTTTCGTTCTCTGTTCAATTAAGTGGATGTGAACTAGTTCAGCTACAAGAGATCACTTCAGACAAAATTCTGAATATTTAAATTACAAAAAAAAATAAGCAAAATACTCTTCAAAATTGTGGGCATTTGTCCATCATAGTATACTGTTTGGCTTGGAAAAAAGATCCAAGGAGATCTACTAATCTCTCAAGTGGTCACTTCTAAAAAATACCTTTTTCCCCCCTCTCTTCTCCTTTGCAAAGGGGCACATCCTGCTAGTTTTGGAAAGGTGAATGTGGCATTTCACCATCACCACATGAACAAGGTGACAGACAGCACTTGCAGTCCCAGACTTTCTGATGGAGATGCCCTTGGAGATGGTTCTATACCACTTCAACTGGGGGGTTTTCCTCTTCCAAAGGCCTTCAGCATCTAAGCTGCAAAAACAAATTAAAACGTTTAAAAGTTAAGGCAGCATAAAGAAGCTGGATGAAATGGGTTGTGCCATGTTCTGTGCCATCATGCCATAAACTGCTGGTTACAAACAGTGATGGTCTTGTCTTCCAGGTTACAGTCTGTCCTCAGGGAAAATAAAACTAAAGCAGCATCCTGACTGAATTCAGGTTTCCAGACTTCATTTATTATCATTTCTGATTTCCCACACTGCAAAGCTGAGACATTTTGGGGAGTTTTTGACATCTGGTATTTCTTTAACTCAGCTTTCAGAAGTAATTCCTTTAAAAGGAATGAATGTTTATGAGGAATGTCCTTAAAGCAGGACACTTAGTTTTCTACCCAGCATTTTTGTCACCATGGCTTTCACCAGAGTAAGCAAGAAGCCTTCTGCAGTTCTGTGGAGTCTAAGCAGTTAAAAAACATACATTAAAAAAAGATGGTTTAAGGTGTACAGCAGTGGTGAAACAAGCAATATTTTTCCTGTTTCCAGTTCATTCAGCTGAAGAATCAAAAAAAAAAAACAAACCCCAAAAAACTAAAAAGCCCCAAACAACATAACTTACTGGACATCAGTCAGGAAACAGAAAATAATTTCTTCCTCCAATCCCAGATCAGAATCAGTTGATTGGAGATTTAAAGATGCTTTAGAAACAACAATCAAAAAAAAAATTGAGTCACAAGTTTTGAACAAGTTTTGACTTGCATTCCCTGTAAAGTGTGTGTGTGTCTATGCCTAGTCAGGAAAGCAGAAAGTAATGACTGTTTCACGACTTCACTAGAACATCTTTAAACACTAATTTTCCAATTAACAATTTTTTAAAATATTTTTTAAATCATATTTTAATCTGACTAAAAGCATGTTTCCTTGAGATACATGCTGCTCCTTTACTAATGAAACATGTAATAGGGTAACCCAAATAAAGCCTCCCAGAACACCACATGAAACAGTAAAACCTCCAAAGAAATAATCCCCAAACCCCCACAAACCCTTTAGAACCTGACACTGCACTGTGTTAGTCACTGGACATTTGTCACAAGCTCCCAAATCATTGTGGAACCAAGCACCCTTGGGCACAGCCTCCAAAACACTTTCTAGAGCTCATAAATAAGCCAAAAGAGTAATTTGGGTATCTTGAGGCTGATCCCTGGAGAACAGAGGGTGTTGCCACCTTGGGAACCTGCACACCTCGAGCATCCTCAGAACAGCTGGGAAGGGTTATTGACACAGAGCCACAGGATTTGTTTGTGGAATCAGGGAATAAAGAGAGGGGAAAAGAAGTGGTTGCATAACTGCTTGGGTGCAGTGTTCTACTGAAACCTCAGCTTCTCCATAGGAAAAATTGTTGACATGAACACCTTTATTCATTTGACCACAGTCCAAGCAGAGTCTAAGGGTGCACAAACAAAACTGAAAGCGCAAATACAATTTGGAATAATATTTTTTTTTTTTGCAATGGCTCACTGATCAGGCAACTAAGAAAGCTCCTTCTAGGAAGGGAGCCAGGAAAGCCACAGGATGAACTGGTTTAAGGGGTTTTTCAATGAAATGTTAACAGTTATCAGCAATTTACTTTTCCATCAAACAGAATGTATAAAAAGGCTTTCCTTCTAAAAGGTTTCCATATATGTAAATAGTGACCTAAATGTAAGCATATTCATGACTTTCTAAAGTTTGAATGAATTACCAAGCTGTATCTTTACATTTTTCAGTTTGAAGCTATAAAAAGATATTTTGTAGCTTTTCACACTATCTCTGTGCCTGAAGATGTCTGCACAGAAGATCTCTCTGCACAGAAGTGAAATTTGAGAGATCTGGGATGAATTTTAGACAGTTCTCCAATACTGAGATTCTTTTGCATTCACACACAAATAGTGTGACACTTCAAATGCCACCAGAACTGACTGGAACGGAGCAGGAAGAATTAAGAAATTCAGTTGCAATAACTTTGGGGGTTTTTTTTGTTTTTTTTTTTTTTTTCTTAGACATGATACCAAGCTTAGTACACGTTTCAGATGATAAAGAACCACTTCTAGCCCAGAATCCCAAGCTTATGTGTTCATTTTCACTTTTTAAAAGAATCCCCAGTCAAATATATCAAAGAGAAATACAAATAAAGAACTTAACCCTCTATTGCATGTAGTTTCACTTGCAATATCCTCCTGTATTGTTTCCAGAAGTTAGATATGATAAGATAGAGAAAAATTAAACTTGTCTTTTGTCTCTTTGGACTGCTCTGCTCATTTCATCACTTTTGAAAGATTATAGATTTCAGCATGGTATGTCATTAGAATTGGTCCATAAATCAGAAGATGTCATGCTCTTCCCTGAAAAATTAGAGGCCTTTTTACCATCCCTCCTTTTAGCTAACAATAAACTATTCACATAACAGCAATTAAATCCCATCTCTGTTGCCATCTTGATAAATTAAACAACTTGACTTACTTCAGCTTATCAGTAAAAAGAGCTTTCTGTGGCTTTGAAAATGTCCATGTGGTTTTTTTCCTTGTTCTTGGATTTTTTATTTCCAAAATGGGGATATCAAAGCAAGTCTAAGCATTTCAGTAACAGAGCATTAAGACACACACTGATTTTTGATTTTGCCATCCTTGTTAGATAGCAGAGAGGAGGTATACTGTAACAGGTCTGGAAGGAAAATTCTCAGGCTGAAAAATATTATGCAGCACAAAAGCTTGTACAGCTATTACAAATTCAAAGTCCACTTGAATTTACTGTATTTTAGTGTCCTTTACCTACTTCTCTCACTTACCACTTTTGCCTTAGTTTCTGTATCTGTGTATGAACCACTTGGTCTGGCTTACCACAGAATTTATGTGAGTTACTGTTGAAAGGAAATAATAAAAACCAAAAATGGTGACTGTAGTAAAATGTAAGTTTGAAATTGTAATTCAAGTCATGCTTGCCAGATAGCCCATTAACATTTTCTAAGCTGACAAGGTACTGCTGCTTTTACAAAGGATTTTACTAGGATTGATTTAAAACTCTGCTGACTGAGCTGGTATTCACTACTCACTCAAACCCACTCTAGAGATATAACTGGCATGTTAGATTTAGTATCCTCAGATAAAAACAGAGAGCAAATGATTTTATTGTTGGCATAACCATCACACCACTGACATTTTCCATTACAACACCACAAATTTAGCTGAGGAGAAGAATTGACAGAGGAGAATAATGACTGATTTCTTTCTTCCAACTGAGTACTCTTGCCTTTAAAGAATTAATACATCTCAGTTTTAAAAGATTTAATACAACTAATGGGGAAAGGTCCCTAGTTTTTGTATTTGGAATGTCTTTGGAACCAGAATGCAATGGATAGTAAAGGCTCAGGTTGGACACTCACTGCTGGAGGGTCAGCACAGCAGCACAAAATGTCCTTCCACCCTCTTTTTAAGCTGCAGGGCCATTCCTCTCTTGCTGTAAGTTATCTCTAGGTGTTTACCAGCCATTAACCTAAGAGTGGCTCTAATTTCTGAGCCTGTAATTAGCAATGGTGACTAAACCTGATCAGGCACCATCCTGTCAGCTGCCTGGGATTACAGATGCAAGGCACCTCTCCCTCTCTCCAGTCATGACAATTCATTAGTTCTGCTGTTTGAGAGCAGCTGTACCATTTGCAAGGTAATTTATTCAGATTCCATCAAAATTATTGCTGGGACGTGGGAAGAGGAGTGATTTGATGAGGCTGTGTATTTACTGACAGATAACACAGGTTGGATCTGTGGTCAGAAGTGATGGGAGATTATGTTTCATGAGAAATGGCACCCTTTTTAAGGCAAAAGTTTAATAAATTCCATGAGGCAAAGGACAGAATGCTTTACCATGTCAGTCATGTCTCACTCACAGTGTTATCCACAAAACACTCCTAAAGTTGTACACATGAAATTCATCAAAATTTTACATTTCTGTTACAGCTTATTGAAGCATTCTTCTAAAAAGCCTCTGATTTAGTCAAAGCTGATCAAAGTATGAGAACATATAAATGCTCTGCTTGATTAGTGAGTAGAGTGGGACGAGTAAAATTCAGCAGCCTTAATTGCCAAGCTAAAACACAGGAATTTAGAATTTAGGGATTTAATTTGTGCTCAGAGAAATAACATCAATGTGTGTCTTCTGAACAGATGTGGAACAAACTCATTAACATCTGGAAAACTCCATGCAACTTGTGTCTCTTCTCCAGCCCCAGTGAGAACACCCACCCCTACACAAGGCAAAGCTTGGGGAAGAAGAAATGGGAGTGGGGTTCAAACCACATCACTCCCTGGAACTTTCGTTTGATTTCCCATTAATAATACACCAGCACTCCAAACTGGACCCAAAGTAAATCTGTAACTTCAATAAAATATTCACTTTATTTCTTTCATATATACATTGCTATAACCATGGCCTGACTGGAACTGAGGATGCTCAGCTGCTTATGATGCCAAGTTTTCCTATGGATTTGACTTAGCCTCTCACCAAGCTTGAGCATTCAAATATATCCATGCATGGAGTACACTGATATGTTTCCAGCAATGAAATGTCAGAAACACTGACAACCTGTTCATGGTCTTAAATCCAATATCCTGTGGCCTCACTGACTCCTGGATTTTAATTTGCTATCCCAGTGCGCAGTAATTTCTGCTTATCTCTGTCACAGTCTTAAGCACATCTCCAGATGAAATTTTGGCAGGTTGTCATGTTTGTTAAGAACAGGTGCCCTGACTTTTTGCAGCTGGTTATTTTTTTTCTATCTGTTCTTTGAAACTGGGCTCTGTGTGTGTGTGAATGTATCATCTCTGACCATCTGAATATGTAGATCTTTTAATCCCCATTTTTACACATACGTGCACAGACATTAATTTTAATCAGGGGAAGCTAAGATGAAATACCAATAAAAGAGGAGTTGTTAGGCATGACATTTCATTTATGGATGTAGCTGAGAAGATTAATGTCTGAGCCAGCAGCCTGTCCATTACCCCCTTCCACTAAGGAGTAACATCATGTGTAACAACTCACTCCTCACTGATCACCAGAAATTCTCACTGCCAGATCATTCTCTTGCCCTCAATTTGTCTATGCAGCACTATTAATTAAACCATGGAGACCAGATAATTTTCAGTGAGGAGTTCTGCATGATCCCTTCTCAGGGCACATGAGTACGTGTACATTTGTGCATTTTCTCTTGATTAATATTTAAAATTTCTTTAATGTGTGACTTACCTGAAGGAAGGTCAGCTCTCCAGGACTCTGCTCACTGAAAAAAAATTCAAAGCAAAGGAGTGCACCTGTAAGCTGGATTCAACTAAAAGATTGAATTAATTTCCTTTGAGCACTTCATGTGGCAAGGGGTCACATAAAAGTCTCGTTTTTTAGTTTGAAAGTTTAAAGTTTGGTCCCATTTTATAGCAGAGTTTTCCCTTCATAATACAGAAAGCTTCTTTTGGCTGGACACACTGAGAAAAATGATAAACTCATTCTTACCACCAGTTCACCTGGCCCAGTAATAAGAACAGAACTGAGATACAAATGCTGAGTGAAAACAAAGTTAATTTTATGAAAAATACTGCATGGATATCTTAGATAATATATGATTTTACAAATAATTATCCATCATTTAGAAAGAGTATGGAATAACATAGCAAAGGCTTTGAATGGAAGCAGTTATGGGTGAGACACCTTCCTTCCAAGCAGCTCTCCTCTTCTGAAACCATTCTGTAAATTCCATAAAGATGGCTTATGGAAGCCAGAGAGCCCAGCAGTTCTGAATAAAAACCAGCATGGCAAAGAGGAAATGTGTTAGCAGGAGTTTCATTTGTTCTGATCACCAGCCATTGGCCTCAACATGTGTACAGGTAGGAGAAAATCAAACCAAATCAGCAGACTGGGTAGAGAACAGCTCTATTGCTCCCCACTCCTCCACATTCAGGCACCTAAAAATAAATCTATTAAAGTAGCAGGAGAAGAGAAAGAGAAAAATTAGAGGAATCAAACAGAACACTCTGATTGGAAGGGACCTTAAAGCTCATCTGATTCCAATCTCCTGCCATGGGCAGGGACACCTTCCACTAGACCAGGTTACTCAAATTTCTATTCAAGGTGGCCTTGAACATTTGTGCAAGAATCCACAACTTCTCTGGGCAATCTGTGCCAGTGCTCCACTACTCTCTGAATAAACAATTTCTTCCAAATATCTAACCTGAACCTGCCTTTTTTTAAAGCCATTACTCCTTGCAGGAGAAGGGAGAATATTGGTGAAAGTATAAGCAGATTTGTTTCCAGACACCATTTCCAGAAAGATTATTCTACAACTGAGTTAGGAATTCATCCTTAGTGTCTTAGTTCCTTTTTATTCTCCAACCTCTCTATTCACACTGCTAAATTAATTTCTTGCTTCTAATATGAAATGAGAAAACACACTTTTTAGGGGAAAAATAATTATAGATTAAGTGTAACACTTGGAAATGAAGAAAAATCCATTTTCTGTTAATGCCTTTTAAACAGAGTGCTATCTTTGAATTTTACCTTGTGTGAGCATTTTAACTGGCTTATTAAACAAAAAAGAAAAAAAAAAATAAAGCACTGCCTAAGTTACCTAGCACATAGGGATAGCCTTAAGAAAAGTATTTATTATATATATTATTAGAGGGAAAACAAAGGCTGAGCAGATTATGACATGGCACCTGTGTGTGTGTGAAAAAGGGAATATTAAAAGAAGATTGTATTTTTTCCTCCAAGAATGCCAGTAGATTCATACCGATAGTTTTGGTGCTGTCTTGTGTTTAAATAAAAATTCTGCTGTAAGTGCAGAGATCAAGGTTTTTTTTTTAAGAGAAGGAATTCCTTGCATGTCCCAGGTGATCCCCAGAACAGTGACTGTGTACCAGCACAGCATATCCCATTAGTCTGAGCTTCTCCACAATTTCACATGTGCATCATGTATACAGTGAGATGTGCAGGAAAAAACCCAATCCTTATGAACTCAAATCCATGATTTGCATCATTTATGAAACCTCTGAAATTCAGAGGTGTTAGACATGTTCAGTCACTGTCAAGGACTTCATCCCTTATCTGTGGATACTGTTCAGAAGACAGTGAGAAAATCCAGTGTTCAAAATATAACAGGTTTTTTTGCACTACTCAGCAGGGAGTAAAAAGGCCATCCCTGCTTTTATCAAATGCTGCCTTTATTTCCAGCAATGTTTTGTATATTTCAAGTACCTAAGTACTTCACAAAACACTTTACCACCATCTATCATGGATCAATATCACAAAACTTCCTGACACCCTTTACATTTTTCAGAATAGGGAGCTTCACACAAGACTAACTTGACTTGGGAAAGTGTTACTATAGAAAATCACTGGAGAACGATTGTGTTGACAGTGAAAAATCAGTTTTCTGAGCTTCCCTCTTCGAGGATATGCACTGGCTGCCACCAGCAGGTATTTCAGCACACAGCTTTCCCCCCTCCTCACAGTCACATCCTTCCTGCAGCACCAAAATGTCACACACCTGGCAGACACGTTAACATCTGCCTCACTTCTTGTTACTGCAATTGTGCCTGGTAACAAAAAAGAAACTCAAAGCCAATTTTTCCACCAGGAGTATCTGTCATCACCTTGGACTTCACATGCAATGCATTTGGAAAATGCAGGGTAAAGGTGTCTGACATGTGGGTTGCTTCACCATAAAAATCTCCTAATATTTTCTGCCATGCCTATTGTGCTGAACAAAAAATGAGGTGCTGAAATAGAATGTGCTTGTTTGTGTACATGAGTCAACATGTTAAACTGCTCCCTGGAGCATTAAAGACAGAAGAAAAATGATAATTCCAGGGAAGAAGCAATATCACAAGGAAAACAAAATAATGCCTGAAGAACTTTACCTTTTAATGTTTTATAAATTGATGCTCTACTGGAATTAAGAGACCAAGGAAATCTGCTCCCCACCTCGTGCCTGCACATAAGGATGAGCAGTTCAGCATGTGACCATGCTGGGACTGTGCTGGCAGCCTTCTGATCCCAAACAAAAACCACATCCACCATTAAGTTTCCTACAGTTCAAGTAATGTGGCACAAGCAAAGATGCAGTGACTCTCTTCAACATCAATTTCCATATAAAGGGAACATTCATTACTTTTAACAGAACACTGGATAGACAGATCAGCACAATTACAAAATTAAGTCAGACTGCCAGCAACATCTGGTACTGGCTATCAGAGTTGTCCTTTAAAAGAAACACCTGGAGAGTAAATGCAAAGATCCAGCCCAGTGCAGTTTATGAAGTGTAATCAAAACCCAGTGTGTGTGACTGATCCCCCTGCAATACACTTCTACCTACATCCAGCCACAAGACAAGTTATCCTGGTGCCTTTAGAGGACTCCTTCTCTTAGTATTCGAAACTAAGTCCCAGAACTGGAAACTTACTCTGTTTGAAAACATTGCATCAGGAGCCCTCACCAAAACCAAGCCCACAGCTTATTACAATTTACTTCTGTAAACTTCTCTGCTGCCCCATTGCAGAGAAGAGCACACCTGCAGCTCTGAGACACTCCTGTCCCCCTGCAGCCACCACTGGGCTCTGATATTCCTTCAGGGGAAGGCTCACCTTCAAGTGCTATCCCTGAGCCAAACCAGGATGCTTTCAAAGTTACCTCGTTATGACCATTATTATTTCTACAGCTTCTTTCATGTAAGAATTACAAAGTACTTCAATAAACAATTCCAGTTAATAAAACGGGGGATTTTTTTTTATTTTTTGTTAATCAAGCCATCAGGTCTCTTAAGATGCAGGTGTCATTCTCATTCCTGCTATGGGCCTCCTGAGTGATTGTGAGGAAATTATTTGTGTTCTTTGTGCTTTCGCTCTCTATTCATTAAACTGAGATAACAGCACTTTCTTTCTCTGACCTTTTGAACATTTTCTCTGAAGTCTATTGTAAATTTTACTGAGCATGTACTGTGTCTTATCATGTGTAAATTCAGTATCTATTAAAACCTTCATTTCAGTTGGAACCTCAAACAACAGCTAGAGAAGAAATAATAATATACAGACATTTCAGATGGAAGAAATCTGTAACTTATTAATTTCTTTTAAAATACAACGTACTTCAGCTGGGAAGTTTTAAGATGAATGACAGCATAAAATAGGTATTTTAATTCTGTGCTTTATAATGCCACATCCTCTTACAGGCATCCAATATTAATGTGGAGATCTCTCTCAGAATATGAGATATTACTTCTAGCAACCAAAGTAGCATTGATTACCCCATGCATCCTTTTTAAGCCCTTCGTTTTATAGACTAAAAGTTATTTTTAAGACACAACCTTGAAGAAAGGGATCTTTGATAGAGCACAAATTCTCTAAGACAAAGGCAGTAGACAATGAATATTTAACAGATGACCAACTATCATCTCAGGATTGATCTGCTAAAAACAAAACAACAAACAAAAAACCATAAAAAAAAGAAAAAAACACCAAACAACAAAAAAACCACCCCTATAAATCAAAGCAAACAAAAGCAGAAACAAAACAGAGAGTCCTGACTGTGGTTAGAGATGCACAGCATCACTTCTGACACAATTTTCTCGAGGCCAGGGCAGCAGAGAGGATTTCCTGACACCTTCCCTCCCCAGGTGGCTGAACCCCAATGCCAAGTACCAGCATTCCTAGGAGCAGATGGAATATTCCCTTCACTGACAGATCTCACCACAGGATAATGTTTAATACACACCAAGAAATGAACAAGGGTGATGGCAAACCCCAGGCTGACCCCTGTCTTTAAGCACTTTATTTTGCTGTATTTCAGACAGAAGGCCACTAGAAAGCTGCACCTTCAGGATCATGAACCTGATGGATTAAATATTCTTTGGCATTGACTTGTACTACTGAAAAAATAAAAATACTCTCAGTAAAGCTAAGTCAGGAGGATGAAAAGTCATTTTTTTCTGAAAATACTTCTTTCCTGTCCTACCCTGCTAAGCTTAATAAGAGAAATCATTTTTTCTCCCCGCCTCTCCTCTCAGAAAATAGAGTCATCATTTCCTTTGGCTTTGTTGCTCTTGTTTTCACCTTTGCCTGGAGTCAATCTTTAGATATAAAAGGCTTTTCAGATGCATCCACAGCAGTCAGCAGTGTTCCACTATATAGTACAAAACCAGCTGCAGTAAATTGATTTCAGTATTAGCCCTTATTTCTATTGTTTAATAAAAAGAAATATTTTCTCTGACCACTTTTCTTAAGGATAAAACACAAAGATAAAGAGCAAGGGGATGGGCAGTGTCTGCTTTGGCAATGCTGGGTTGTACCACACAATCTTCAAGTGCTGGGCTTCAGATTTGTGGCTATTTAAAACTGAACTTTAAAATTACTTCTTCTAAAGCATGAAGTCACACTGAAAAAAGTTACCATTTCTGTTTTACCAGCAGGCACAAATTTCAGAAGAAATAAAAGAGATTTGAATTTCTGAATTTCTACTTCTTTGTAAGGTAATACTTTTGCCTCTATTATTTTCTCTGGAAAATTACCAAATTTTTTTAAAGATCTCCTTCAAATTACAAGCTGCCTGCAATCACCTTCTAGTTTGGAAGTACATCATAAAGACATGCTAAAAAGTCATTTAATACTTTAGTATAATAAGTCCTAGAACCACAGAATGATTTGGGTTGGAAGTGATCAAAGATCTTGTAGTTCCAACCCCTCTGCTGTGGGCAGGGATGCCAATAATGTTCATTAGTGCCAGTAAAGTTCATTAATGTAACAGCAGCAGGTCTAATGTAGTTTTACACAACTGGCTGGTATCTTCAGTATGGATCTCTTGGAGCCTGCAAACTGCACAGTACTGAAATCCATAAATTGGAAAGACCTGCAAACATTTAAATAGAAAAATAATCAATAAAGATCCTATGGGCTTTAAAATAGAGGAACAATATAAGGTTTTCTGGGCAGAAAAAGCATCAATAATATGTAGATGGGAAAACATTATTCAAAGACAAGACACTTGGGAAATAAACCTGTTTACATCTCTACGTGCCTGTTATTCTGTTACAAAAATAATTGTCATCTATATTGTCTCTAGGTGTCTCATAGAGTCAGGAAAATATAAAGACCATACTAAAATTAGAAACTACTACCAGTAATAAATCCACTGTCTTTGTCACCAAAGGTGAAGTGACAAAACCACCTCCAGCTGCACATGTCCCACCCAGCCTGAGAAAACACTTCACATCTAACCAGCTCCTAGGAGGAAAAACCAAAAAACCACCAGGCACATCACTCATTTATCTTTTAACAGTGGGGAGTGTCCTTCAACCCAAACCAAGGAGCAAATATCTGAAGAGCTTTTTTTTTTTTTAATGTGGCTGATATCCTAATTAAAAGATCAGAGCTGCACAACAAGAGGTAGAACAGCTCTCACTCAAAATACAGGGAAGAACTTTAGCTTTCAGATATAAAACTCTTGAAGTATTAAGACAAATTGGTGGAAAAACCCATACAAACAACTGAACACGTAAATTAGTTAACTAATAATCAAATAAGGGGTAAGCCTCCCCAGTTAGCACATTGGGAATGCCTGAGATAAGAGGTCTACTGGAAACAGTATTTTGGAAAAAGGAAGATGTTCTGGAAGTGTGCAAGATGGCCTAAGGCTGAGAACTGACAGCTAATTAGTTATAAACTGGTAAATGCATATGACAGCAAAGAATGGTATTGTGATTTTACACCCTATTAATAAAGACTTTTTTCTGTGGACATCACAGCTAATTAAATGTCTTCTATTGACAACTTCCATCAAATCCAAATTTACCATATTGCACCTGATGCAACCCAGACAGATACAGAAAAAACTGGAGAGAGTTCTGGGCAGAGAAAAAAAAAAAAAAAAAAGCATTGCCAACTCCATGTGAGGGAACATTTAAAAAACTTTAATTAGGGGGGTTGGACAAGATGTGCCTTCAGCCTCAGTCTGTTATTCTGCAATTCTCAATTGTT
Organism: Toxostoma redivivum; assembly: GCA_013397375.1. NCBI lineage: Eukaryota > Metazoa > Chordata > Aves > Passeriformes > Mimidae > Toxostoma > Toxostoma redivivum. The sequence continues at coordinate 1,639,364 of VXBI01009545.1, forward strand.
CAGACAGTTCAAGAGACACAAATAACAGACAGAAAATGCACAGCACAGACAGAAGGTACATTTCACACACTAAAACTGTGCTTTGGGGTAGTGAAAGAGCCTGGAAAGACAGAGACAGCATTTGTGTGAGTGAATGCAGCACTGAGACAGGATGCTGTGTCAGTCAGGGTAGTCCTGCACCCAACTGAGACTTATGTGAGGTCTGTTTGAAAGAAAAGTGTCCAAATTCAATTTAGAGATGTGTTGTTCTCATTGGAACATCTTGGGGAAAATTCAGAAGATTTTCTATAACTCACTCTCAATTAGGAGAGGGCCAATATTGCTTTGCCAGGATCAAGGGGCAGGAAATCCCCATTTTCTTCATGTCTAAGCTCAGTTCATAACCAACTCCTATAATCACAGGGGTCTGATCCCCATGCAAACCACACACATCTATTTCAAGAACTGACATGAGCACACAGTTAGGAATTGCACAGAATTTTCATGGCAAGCTTACTAATTACCTTGCCTTCTTTCCATAGCCTGTCCTTGTTTCTCCTCATTGGGTGGGGAAAGGAAATAATCTGCTCAGGTACCATTGCATGCACTGAAGGAAATAAAAATCATTCCTGCACAGAATCCCAGTTTGTTGCTAATCCACATTGGGAAAGAATATCCCCATTTTTTTTTTTGCACTATGAAGAAAAGACAGATAAAGCAGAAAAAAACTTGCTAGCTACTTAGGCATTTGTCATAGCCGTAAAATGTTTGTCCTTTGGGGATATTCCTGAATGGCTTGTCTCGGCAATAGTCTGGAACATGAGGGGACTTAGCTGCTCTGCAGATTTCACATTTCTTTCCCAATTTCTTTCCCAATTTTGCATTTAATTTCTAATTTTTCCCCTGCAAAATCACAAAAACTAATTATGTGGTTTTTAAAAAAATTAATGTAATATTATGCTATGGATACTTATATATATGTATGTATGAGCATATATGTATATGTGTGTGCATATACATACAAAGTAATTCACTTAGCAGTCAAACAAGTTCTCAACATTTTTACACTGGCTTAAGGAAAGAAATTATAAAATCCAGTGACAATTGCAACTTCAAATGGAGGGGACACAGCCAATTTAGCTCATTAACAACAGAGTAATCTGCAGAAAGGTTTTCAGGCATCACAGGTGGCAGAAGTGCAAACATCTACTTTCCTACAAGAAGCCCTTGTTTAATGAATATTAACCCATTTCATACAGATCTGTGTAGATTTCACTGGACTGTGAGGAGATGCTCATGATCCACTCAGACATAAGAAATCCATATGTAAAACTGAAGTGGTATCAGATGACAATCTTATTTATAATGAAGGTTGCAGTATCATGTCAATATTAAGAAACTAATTTCTCACTCTATTTCCCCCCTGCAATTTTTTGAGATTTAACTGATCATTCCTGAGCTTTAATTTTGAGCTCTGCTGAACTGTTGTTGATGTTCCATTTAAAAAGAGGCAAAAAAAAAAAA
>VXBI01009545.1:1646436-1799032 GCA_013397375.1 Toxostoma redivivum
AAGCCCAGGTTGGCTTGTTCCTTTCCTTTAATTAACAAGGGTGAAAGATGTTCCACTAAACTGGGAAATTGTGACACCCCCCTGCACACACTGGCATGAATGGGAGCAGGGTAATCTGGGCTCAGTGGATGGAGAATCAGCGAGGCAGAACATGCAACTCATTAATACTCACTGACCACGGGCAAGGCATGGTATAAAAACTGCATTCTTTTAATTTTAACTGCACTGGCAGTGGTCCCCTCACATGGATTTGGAATGACAACAAGGAAGCACTTGTCAGGCAGATATAACTCTTTTGAAATTAAAGCAGTAATAAACTTTGATATTTGTCACAAATAAGACCACAACCACAAAAGATGGATCAATGTTCTAAGTCTGCCAAGATACCAGCTGGGCACAATTATTTTTCTGCTTTTATTATCAACGTATTTAATATGCAACAAAACCTATTACCACCATATAATTCATGAGAAACCTGGCCCAGAAAAGCTCAGACAGTACATTAAACCCCAAGAGGCTCTGAAGTATGTTTTCTCACATAGAATAGCATTTTTCAATCCCAAATTTGATTCTATTCTAAATGATTCAACAGCACATTACTTCACCTAAGGCACCAAAGTGTCTATCCCATTCTTACAGAAAAACTCTTTAAACACCAAACTTCTCAGTAATATATTGAATATGTATTATATGTAAAATTTGTGAGAACTTAAACTATCTTAAGAAACTCTATCAAGGAAAAAATGCATCCAAGAAAAATCTACTTTTACATTTGCTTACAAAGATCCCTTAACAGTTATTTTATACATCTATTATATTTATGGCACTTGAAGTTAATGTTCCAAAAAAATAAATTCGTACTTTTCCCTGAACGTGATTACTTTTGCTCCTGTCTTTTGCTGTGAGAAGAATTAGTTTTAAAACATCAGAAAGATACTAAATTTCTTATTTAAATATATAAGATTTAAAAAAACCATATGGAACTCCCACTAGATCCCAGAATTTGTACAAGAAGGGCTATAGGAAAGTTTGAGTCACTTAAATACACAGTCATGAAATCTCTCAAGGAAGTGTTTCTTAATCCTCAAGAAGACTCAAGACTTTCCAGATAGGTGCAATTGATGCTGGGATCTGTCCATTGTGACCTGAACTCACTCATTTCTGAACAGCCCCCATTGATCCCACGTTTCCTGTTATTTGCTCATTCCACCAATATCCAATTAAAGTGGAAAAATTTCCTGTAACTATCATTTTAGATGAAAAAACTGGTTTCTTTGCTTGAAAGATAATATTTGTTAATGTTTGTATTATATAGCAGGCATTTCCCTTCAAGCTTTTTTCCCTGATATTCCAATTTCATTACTTACACATTTAATGTACTTACATGCATTTACTACAGAATGTGCATCATTTCCATCTGGGAGAGGGGAGGTGGAAACCAAAACCCAAAGTAAATGAACCCTAAAAAAAAAAGCCCTCTTGAAGCCCTTTTGCAGGAGTCTGAATTTTTTTGTTGGATGCAATAAAGAAGCCTGGTTTAGCAAGTCTAGCCCTATCTTACACCATTTTTAAAAGGAATGTTTCCATGCCAGCCCATTACCCTTCACAGCTGAAGGGCCTTGAGCTGAAACAGTATCATTTACTCAGCTCAGTATTATTTATTCATTACTCAGGAATATGTGATTTTATGAGCTGGCAATCAAAAGGAACCCAGGGAGGCAATGCATATTCAACACCTGGCCTTCCTTGTCTCTGTCACACAGGAGAAATCCCACCCAGCCTACTTGAGGTCATGTCTCAGTGCTTGTGAGCAGGTGGAAAGAAAAAGTGTGAGTGTGTAGCCTCAACTTGCTTAGAAAATTAAATTGAAAACATCTTCCAGCCAGTCTCTAGGAGAATTTTGTTGTATTAGTCACAGCCTATGGAACAAGCCACTAGACAATAAATCTTGCCACTCTCACCTCTCCCAAATCCTACTGTCTTACAACTTTTCCCTTATGATTTTCTCCCTCCAGCAATAGGGATGATTCTGGTGAGAATCCAGCCATCCATCCATCCATATATTGAAACACCAAAAATAAGCAGACCTGGAGTAATGTATGTCACATCCCTTAAGTTCACTAGCCAAGATCCTTAAACACCCCTGCAGGTTTATAACCAGTTTCATTGCATTTCTGGACAGAACTGTGTTGTCACAGTAGTGACAGTTTGGGAAAATGCCTGTGTCCAAGTTTAAGTTTCATCTGGTGTTTACAGAACCAGATTTACAGCTAGTGTAAATATAGCTGTCACTGTGCTTTACATCATGGCATAACAGGCAGCTAAAATGTCAAAAAAAGCTACATTTCAAAAACACAACAGACAAATCAAAGGACCATCAATACAGCTCCTTGCAAGTGGATCTTTTCCACGTGGGATCTTTGTATGAACTTTGTTTTTATAGTAAAGCACTCAAGGACACAAATGCAGATCCAATGGCTGTGTAGGACAGTTGGGCTTTTTTTCCTGAGGGAAAGCCAGCCTGGTTAGAAAGGAACTTTGTTCAAATCACAGGAAACTTGTGCTCTATGAGGAGTAAACTGCCTTCAGCAGAAAGAAATAGGCATTTACTTCTCTCAGTATCAGCTAGGACGAAATCTTGGGCCTGACAAAAGAAGCCAGAAAACAATGTGCAAAGATCATCCCTAGAAATCTTGCTTTCTAAATTGGTATTTTAAAGAGTTTTTTTTGTATGTGTGCATCTTCTCAGAATGTTACTGTCAGCCCCGAGTACCCCTTTGCTCACAAACAATAGCTGAGCAGGTGCACCTGTGAGGGTTGGACTATTAACTCTCTTGTATAGATGGCTGTAAGGCAGAAATCCACATTGCTGCTGTCCTGTCACCTCCCAGAGCACCCAGAAATAACAACAAACATGCAACACCATCCCAACACTCAGAATTTCACAGCAGATCCAAGTTATGATCTGGAAATATGAACAGCAATTGAGTTTTCAAGCAAAAAAGCTAGGCAGGGTGTGACAGCACAGCCTGGGCATTTAAAAAGTCTCTCTGAATGCTCTACCCCTCCCTAGGAAAAAAAGTGCATGCCCCACTCATTAAACAAGGGAATTGTAGCCTCCCGACATTTTACACTCGCACAGCTCTCAGAAGAGCAAGCTCAGCAACTTTCCTACCAAATCTGATTCATTTAAGTAGGTGGTGAATTGAATATGCATGTGCTAGGACTTATAACTGTTTCAGAAGGAAAAAAAAAACATTGTGTAAGGTACTATATTTTTGGCTTTCCAATACACAAAAATTATCTTGAAATGCTGAGCCATTACACCTTCCATATTAATGTATTACTTGACCACTACAAAACTTCAGATGATTCGTATTTCACTGAGGACAGACAGCTGTGCTATAGCACTTGCAGAAGTGCCACCAACTAACTGTTACCAAGCAAGCCTGATAAATTCCAAGCAGAGGTTTAAAATCTAAGCACTCTGAAATATACATTTGTCCTGCTTAGTGTTTCAGAAAATCACAGTTTATATTAAGTCACTCCATTGCTCTGTTCTTAAAACTAGAGGCACTGACCTCATAGATGGGGCTCCCAGGATGATGATAGCAACAAAACCCCTCCAGTGATCCTCAGCCAAGTCAGCCCAGGAAATCCAAACAATAACCCAGCAAAGGACAGAGAACAGATATCCTTAAGCCAGTTCTACCCAAACCTGAACCTTCAGGCTGGAGCTTACAGACCTTTCTGGGGCTGATGGGCTCTAGGTGGAATGCCAGGTGATGCTGGTGAGGCTCATTCCAGCCTGGTCCCACCTGAGGGCTGGAACCACTCACCCAGATCTGTGAAAAAACCCAACAACCTTCTGACCTTGATGGTCCTGTCCCAATTAAACACCTGTTTGTGGCCAGCAGCACAGACCCTTACCAGGCAGGACAGGTCACCTGTGGTGTGTGGCTCTTCTCCAGGGAAGGGATTTTCTTTTTGTAGCCCTGGGCATTGTTTGCATTCTCCCTGCTTCCATTGAGGCAGAGAAAGAAAGGCACACCTGCACATTTATGACTTCAGCTCTCCTGGTAGTGCCCTTGAAGGCACAACTTGACCAAAAGTATTTGAGCCAATGTCTTTCAACTCAGAATCCAGAGTGAGACCCAAAGTTCACAGTCACTCCCAAGAAAGGCATTGGCATAGCTGGGCAAGCTGGTATTCCACAACAGCTTCAAAATCCACTTACTGAAGCTCAATTACATCTCTTCTGTAGCATTTAGTAAAAAGAACTGCAGTACAAGATTTAGCTCTTTAAACCAGAAGGATAAAATGCAATTATATTGCATGTAATGAAACAAATAATAACTGGGATATTTTGACTGACACAGATTGTGTTTCTGCCACACACCTGGGAATTATTAATAAAGGTTCTCATATACACGTGTTCACTCTCCTGCAGAAAAACAAAAATTACCATGCAAATAATTAAGCCATTGTATTCCTTCTACTCCACCTCAAATTAGTCTAAACAGGAAAAAAATGAATTTGTTTCTTTTTCTTAAAAAAGACAGAGAGAAAGGAACTTTATACCTTGTCAAAAGAAAATAAGCTTTTTACAAGGGTTTCTTTCCAGTGTTCATTTTAAAAGTCTCATTTTAAGCAGACAGTATTTCAGAGGAGAAAAGATGTATCATCATTTCCTTTTGTTGTTATACATGAATATATTCTCCAGCCTGTCAAATATCTAAAGGGTAAGCTGAGATTCCCAAAACCCTACAAGGCTTACTTATTTGAAAAATTCTTACAGATTTTTTTTTCTGAAGATATGAAGATGGTGAAAACAGGCATCAGAGAAAAGGGATCAGTCAGCTTTTCAAATTAAATAATGACAAGCCATGTGAACAAAGAGATGAAATAGTATCAAATTTCACTATGGAAATGTTGAGATTCCCATACCCTTTAAATTTGGCAAAATTAGACACATCTTCCAGGCCACACACTTTAGCTGTATTGTCTGAAGAAGAGAAAATAATTGTAGGAAAAATAGATAAATAACATTAGTGTGTCTATTGGCATTTAAAATTTGGGATGTGTGTTTTTCAGCATGTTTTTAGTTCCAGAATTGCTTAATTCAAATATTCAGCTTTAATAACACGTCTGCAGTTGTTCCTGTGAACTGAAGATCATGTTCTCTACTTACCAGGGAAGTCCAGCACAAATGCAATGGAGGTGATCTGCTCATCTAAGAAAGGGTTTCCCTTGGGTACCAGCATGACAGTGTGAAAACACATGAAAATAAACCATCATTTAAAACAGATGGCTTCAAAAGCCACATTTCTTTATGTCATAGAATCACAGAGAGATTTGGGTTAGAAGGGACCTTAAAGTTCATCTCATTCCCCCCCTGCCATGGGCAAGGGCATTTTCCAGTATCCCAGGTTGTTCCAAGCCCTGTCCAAACTGGCCTTGGACATTTCCAGGGATGGGGCAGGCACAGCTGCTCTGGGAAACCTGTGCCAGAGCCTCAGCACTCTCACAGGGAAGAATATATGATGCCTTTGCATTTTCCAAAGAAATATATCATAGAAGTCTTGATATAATTAATCAGTGTTACCCAGCCAGCCCCAGAGGCAGTGACAGACCTCAAATCCTGCCTTGCTGTGCAGTGTCCTTAAAACGTTGGACTTGGACTAAAGCTCTTACCTTGTGTGGGCTCTGACCCAGCTCTGAAGTTTGGGATGGCATTTCCCTCATCTCTTCACCAGCTGATACAAACTAGATGATTTCTTGAGTGCTCTTGCTCTATTTCCATAGAAACAGTAAGTTTGATTCATTGCTGAAATTTCCAAGGGAGTGCCAGGGTAAACCATGACTTGGGAAGTCTGATAAGTTTTAGGAAGCCACTCCAAAAGTGTTTTGGGCTATGCTTGGTGTGATGTGTTGTCACTAAACTGTGTAAGGAAGGCTTTTGGTTTGCTTCAATGATTGAATTAAAAATGGAACTGTCTGAGAGGAGAGAGAGTTGAACTGCTGTGGCTTTCTGTTCTCTGATAAAATAATAAAAATTTTGTTCATTCAGTGGGATTGATAGCAAAGTTCTTGGCTCTCAGGCTTATGGAAGAAAATCAGCCAAGGGCAGCAAGAGGGTTTTAAGCTCACTTTGAGCTCTACTTCCCTGCTACATTAAACTGGATTTCCCTGTGAATGGATATCCCACTTTGTACACAGTGCATAAAAAGTCACAGGGGATAAGAAGTGAGACCACCTGTGCAGTACAGAATCTAGCACAGGGCAAATGGCTTTTTGGATGAGCCACTCCAAAACTTCCAGAGAGATTGAGGGGTGGCTGACCAGCTGGGAGTTTTCCAGATCCTCCTTCCTTCCCTTTCTTGGATGTTTGGGTGTTTCATTCACTGGGGAACACCTGCGACTGCCAAGACCCTTCCAATGCTGGGGAGCAGCTCTGAGGTCTCTATCCAGTGTTAAATTCCATTAGGAATAGCAATAGGAATTCTTTGTCAGAGCCTCATGGACCATGTTGGGCATTATAGATTCCTAGCTTTACCATTTCCCACACAGATATTAACACCCACTGCAGTAATTTCTGAGTATGGAATCTCATGTCTGAGGCTCTGAATCATCAGGTAAGCATGGGTCAGAGAAATATTGCTGCTTTAATAGACACAATCAACAAGAGGGTGAGGGGCTGAAGAGGAAACCTCTTATTGCTGCAAGTAACAGCATCTTTCTTCCTAACTACTGAGATTTAATTGGGGGGAAAAAAATCAGCAATTTACGGGTAGCTATGGCAACGTTCACGAGTATGAAAAGGAAAAATGGATCAAGCAGAAAAACAGATTTGCAGGGAGATTTGGAATAAATAAAATTGAAATTTTCCAAAATCAAGTGCACTTCCATTTAAAAAAAATGATCCTTACAGGAAGAAATTAAAGCTCTCCCAAGAATCTGTTTTTTAAGCATACAATCAATTTTTATAAGTGAAAACCTGTCAAGGAAAAAATTAGTCCCTTTTCTACAGCAAGTGAGAGAAAGAAGAGCTTTAGCAAGAGTTTTTAACTGCTTACAATACCAGGCTTTTGCTTCAGGTTTAATCCTATAATCACACAGAGTACTTACTTGTAGTTGAATTGACTGAGGAAAGTGTTACTGTTAGGCACTTGCCTTATCTAAAGAAGCATTAAATCTGCTCGATGTGATGAAATCTGTCCCAAAGTGTTTATCAAACACTGTGAAAATCGGCAAGATTAGTGACACGGCAATGTCATCGTTTGTCTAGTCAAGGGTAAAAGGTTCTTGGAAATGGTAGAAGGGGAGAGTATTTTCTTCAACAAGTAACCTCAGAAAACTTCGACAGATAATGCTGGAAAAGGCTGAAATAATAGATGCAATAATTCTTTGGAATACACTATCAAACCCTTTGCAGGGCTTCCAGGGGACTGCTGTCCTGGACATGGGCTGCCTCTCACCATGGCAAATGCCAGCTGAGAGGAGAGAGAGCAGCTTCTCACCCAGAGCCTGCTGACTGGGAGAGCAGGGATGGAGCACGCTCATCCAGCACAGTAGGGAGAGCTGAAACCCCCTTGTCACCACCAGCAGACACAGTGTCTTGGCTTGCAAAGCAGGATGTGACCAAAAGTGTGTATTCCATCACCATCTGTTAAAACGGGGTAAGGCAGCGTTCTTTATCTTTTCCACAGCCCATCCTTCCTCCAGGAGATATCTCCTGTTAATGGGCCATTGACTCCCACTGCATGACTGATAAAATTACATCATCCCATTGGGAGATGATCCAGCCACGGGGAGGAGCTATGCCTTTCCTACCTAAATAAAAACCGAGATTTGAAACAGCAAAGCAGCCTTTTCCCCTGAATTCCAGAGAAGAAAACCAGGCTTTTCCACATCATCACTGAACCTTTGGAGGAAAACTGCACCTTCTACAGGAGCACTGCTCCAACAGAACCACATCTGTCACTGCAGGAGGATGCAGCCACCATTCAATGGGACTGCACCAACACCCTGACTGACTGATGGGGTGTCAGGCTGTATTCTGACTATGTCAGTGCTTTATTGTTTAGTATTACTGTATTTTTATTTTAATTTTCCTAGCAAAGAACTGTTATTCCTATTCCAGTATCTTTACCTGAGAGCCCCTCAATTTCAAAATTATAATAATTTGGAGGGAGGGGTTTTACATTTTCCATTTCAAGAGAGGCTCCTGCCTTCCTTAGCAGACATCTGTCTTTCAAACCAAGACACACAGGCAAATGGCACTTTGTCACTATGGAAGAGCTGGACAGGTTCTTCATGTGCATCCTTGTGTGTCACAGCTGAGCCAGAGATACTTGGAGGTCCAACCTCCCCATTAGCATCATCCAGGCAAACCCTTCTGTCTCCCAGCATTGCTGGGTTTGCTGCACAGAGCCTGTTCTGCAGCTCAGTGTCCCCATCTCCCTGCTGCAGCTAGGTAGAGGCAGATCACTTGGGAGTTTGTGTTAGAAACCTGCTCCATGTTTTAAAATTCCAAAGCAATTTTATCAAAACATAAATTGAAAAATAAGCTTTTTTTTTCCCTACTTGTCTGGGAGCTGTTGGTGGTACGACTCAGTTACCAGCATGTTTGTGTTAAAAATCAGGGATATAGGAAATGAAGGAAATTATTAAAAAAAAAAAAAAAAGAAGGTAAGGTAGACATGTTTAAAAAAATACAGGAATAAAGACAGTTACATGCCAGAAGCAACTGGGCTTCTTAGGGAAAAAAGACAGATAACAACAGATCTTTGACAGGAAGACTGAATGTAATACTTACTTTAAAACAAGGAAGGATAGAGCAGTGTGCACAATTTCCTCTAGTTAAAAGAAAAAAAAGACACTTTAAAACAGTCTTTTGGCAAAGGGAAGATCTGTGTCCAACATCCCCTCCAATGTCTCCTCCTGGGGACCCTGTAAAAGCATGTTACATCTGTCTTACAGAGGCAGCAAGGTGGGTCTCTGGAAATCTGTGGGGTCAGACATTCACCTTAAAAGCCTCTAATGCTATACACAATCATTCCTCAACAACACAAATGAGAACAGCAGTGATGCAGTGACCATATTTCTGGCTAAAGGTGATTCTGCACTGTTGCTTCACTTAGGTAAAAAATTACTGCATTTCCTTTTTTTCTGACAAACTTTTTTAGGAAAAACAAAAAAAAAATTGTTAAGCAAGATAAGAATCAGAATTAATATGTTGAAGACCTAGTGAAATAATCATCACTTGCTGCTTTCTTCCTTAAGCGAAATAATTTTATTGTTAAGTGTCAAACAAAACTGTAACTGAAACAGAGAGCATATGAATAAAATTCCTTACAGCTGCACTGCCTCCCAGCTATGCAGATCTCTCCACTCCTGTGGCACTGTTACATTTTATTTTATTTTTTTTAAAAAGTGTTCTGTCCATATTCAATAACCATATAATTAGGTATTCTGACTGACTTCTCGCATTCTGGAATTGAATGAGCAATTTTATGTCATAAATTCCAGCTGATTCAGTGGGTGGTGAAAAGGCAATGATTTTTTCTATTCATCTAGAAATCCCAGGACATGGCTCTCCTAAGGACATTCAGATTGTCCCGCGCTATTTTAAGTTTGAGGCACCCATTGCACTGCATTTTGGCATGCACAAAGTCCCTCAAAATCTGTTTTATTTGTCCCTGCTCCTTTGCTTTGACATGTCGGTTTCAAAACATGTCAGCACAGCAAGGATGCCCCTGATGCTGCTGCAGTCATGCAGAATGAGGGCTCCTAATAAAAGCTGCAGTGTGTGTTGAGATACACAGTCTGCTCTTTTCAAGCTACTGCTGCTTGGCACCCATGAAGTCCTGGTGAACTACTCCAACCAACCCCAGAGCAGGAATTCTCCATCCAAACAGATGGCTGCAACTGCAGGCAGCCAAGAGACCACGTTTCTTTTCTTCATGACGTGTGGGTGTTGACAGCACTTCCAGACATAATTCCAAATGGCTGTCAGTTCCCAGCTTCTTGTCTAAAGGGGATGTGTCAGTGCTAATCTACCTCTGAGACAGATTACCCTTCACAATGGAAAATCTTCCCCTTATTTTAATTGCTTTACTCCTAACACTTGCAGATCTTGCCTTTCCCAAGCTGTTGGGTGCCTTTAACTACAGTTTCCTCTCAAGGTGTAGACAGATCTCAAGAATCAAAGACTAATTTGTGCATAGTTTGGGGTTTTGATGTTTAATACCATATGTAGGGCTAATTACAAGCTAGCAGAGGCAGGGGCATTATTTATTTTTTTTTTTTAACTTTATGTACGTTTACATAACAAATAAAACACAGCCACATGCTTGTTGTAGTATACAGACAGATAATTTCACATTTGATGCACCACTGTCAAAGCTAAGGTGCTTGTGGGCAGGAAGATCCCTCACTGCCAGCCATGTCACAGTGGAATTGCCACACTGGCTTTTCAAGGACAATGCTGATATAAGTTATATGAGCACCTGACCTGCCATGACTTAGTGACAATCTGTTAAAATCAGCTATATAAGGCTTAAGGCACAGCTAGTCTACACAGAACAGGTGGAAGCTTTCCAACAACCCTTAATTAAATAGAGTGGTGATCCACATTTTAAAAAAGCTGATTTCAGCTAAATCCACATACTGATACCTGCTCTGGCATTCCTCAATGCAAATAAAAGCATTAAGAAAATTAAAGAACAGTTGCAGTAGAGGACTACCCCTAGCCTGCCTCAATACACAGGTACACTTAGATGGTGTTTGCAAGAAATCAGGGACAGACTGTTTCCATAAGGTTTAGTTTGCACTTACTCCTCTGTTAGCTCACATCAGCCTTTAAACAGCCACTGTTTATGCACTGCATCCTGCAGCACAGTAAATTGTCACAGCCTGCTCTATCTCAGACCTCAGACGAACAAGGCAGGGCCATGCCAGAGAAACAGTATCAGTTCAGTGTTAATTAGGGAAATATGCATGAAAACCCTCAGTGCAGCTAGTTCCACCAGGTGAAATGAGCTTTCTTTGACTCACAAGCCAATGGCACCCACAACAAAGCACGTTATATAAGGCTATACTAAGATTGATTAGAAGTGAGGATAAAAATCTATACATTGCATTCTAATATTTTTCCAACAAAGGGTATTGATTTGAGAAGGCCTAAAGTGCTTTCATCCCTTTTGTCCGTATGCCTTTCTAGATCCACATGCCACTGTAATATCTGATTTTCCAAGGAGACAGGCAGATAAAGAACCCTCTAAAAATCCACATTGTTTTTCTTCCTTGGCTCCATGCCCTGTTACTGAAGCCTTTCATACCTCTTGGGGATGACAAAGGACTGAGATACTTCAGCTTGAGGCACCAGTGAAGCATGGGAACGGTGCTTTGGTACCTTCATTCCCAGGTGAGCCCATGGACACACAAGTAATTACTATATTTTCCTCTGGGTTTATTATTGTTTATTTGCCATGTTATCACAATACTGAAAAAGCTTTAGGAGTGTATTTACAGAGAAGACAATCATTAATAAGAGGCCTTCAGGGCTCTCCCTTGGAAAACAAGTCACCAAAGAACTCAGCAAGTGCTTCTGCCTGTCAGAGGGAAAAGGATTTTATGGACTCAGTTCATCATCTCCAGGAGGCCACCCAAGAGCCAGGCTTGTGGCAACCTGCCTGGAGGCACCACAGCTTGAAGTGCCATATTGCTCTCATAAACTTGCCATGGACAGCTGTATTTCTGCCCCTGGATCCTGAGAGTGATGTCTACAGCCTGAGAATTCAACGTGAAAAAAGGAGAGTCTCACACAGATCATCAGCACTCGCTTGAAATTCCCCCATAATTGTAAAGGGCCTCATGAGAAGAACAAATAAGCCCTGCCATGTTTCCTAATCTTGCTACACTAGTTATACAAAGAAATGTTCTCTCCTAATGATGACACACAAGCTGCTGTAAGCTTTTCTGCAGCCACGCTGCTGCTTATATCAGCTATTATTCAGTTATTCCATCCTAACAGCGAAGAATCATTTTTGTGCTTTTCATTCTTCCTCCCAGAGGGCAACAGATGTAATAACTTATTCCCTGTCTGGCACATTAGGCCTTGAAAAATTAATGCAGCGCTGCTGAGATTTCCACTTTCTGCTTTACTTAGAGTGCCAAAGCTTTGAATTTCGGTGAAAAAATATTAAGTAATAAAAAGCTTATTTTAAGTTTGTTAATGTACTTGTCTGTTTTAATGCCTTTCCAAAGTTTCCACAAAATAAGCATTCCACTGACTAATCTTCCCCAATTTCTTTTGCCTCTAAGCTATTACCACACAGGATCACTTAGACTGGAAATGACCTCTAACATCATCAAGTCCAGCCTTTGACCAATCACCACCTTGTCAACCAGACCATGGCACTAAGTGGATGTCCAGAGATTTCTAGAACATGTAATTATGCTACCATATAATTGAGACCTCTCCTGTTCCACAGTTATGACATAGCAACTAAAATTTAAACACCATTTTCAACTGTACTGTGTTAAAACCCAGTCCATTAAGAGCACCAACCAGTCACATGCTGCTTTGTATGTAGTGTATGATTTATGCCTAGGCTTTTGATTCCTTCCAGAATATTCTCCTGTTACACGAATTCTGTAAAAGAGAGTAGTGGTTCACACCAAATTCCACTTGTGTGTTATTGCTTCTGCTCAAACTGTTCCTTCAGGAGCAGCATGAGAAGTGAATGCTGCAGTTGATGTGTGAAGCTTGCCTGGGGTTTGGAGAAATGCATCACAACCTTGCAGCATTAAACCAGAGCCCACCCAGTTGAAGATTTCACCACAGAAGAGCCAGAGGGAGTCACAGAGATAAATGTACTGCACTCCTGTGGAGAAGTGCAGGGGATGGGTTCATGCATGTAAATTGTTTCCCTGTAAATCAGCAGCATCTAATCTTTTAGGTCACACACCTTCAGCAGGCACACCTACAAACTGGCTACCTTTAGATAAAAACCAGACCTGTATCAAGTTATTATAGTGAAAAGGCAAAGAGAAGCAGGATGTGAGCTAAAGAACAAAATCAGAGCTGGGAACTACTTCTCCAAAAATAATGTAGCGTTTTTTCTGCCCTCTCCCAGATCTTTGCAGTAAGAGATTTAAGAGATTAAACAAACCCGTGACTTGGACTTCATCTGTGCAGAAGACAGTTCTTAGTGTCAGAATTCTTGCCCAAAAGGACAGGTAAAAAGTCACAAAGTAAATATACAGGTTCAACATGTATTAGGAGTTAGAGGAAAAGAAAGTCCCAGGCAATTTTTCCTATCACTGTAGAGCATTTGCTAATGCTGCTGCTTTGTGTATTCCAAGCCCGCTAGCATGGGAACAGGCATTAACCACACATCATATCAGGCTGTCCTTGCACTCCTACACACAGCCACTTAGGAATCTTTTCCTCCTTGGATGGAAATCCTCAAGTAATTTCTCTTCTGTCCTCCAGGCTGCTGGCTGGGCCCCAGAGAGTGCTGAGCTTTTAAGAGCACAGACTTCGTATTTCCAGTCTCTGGCAGCACTTGTTTCTTTATTCCACAGAGGGATCTCTGTTTCCTTAAAAGCTGGCTTTGCTGATTCAGGCTTCCTCATCTCAGCAGATTTCAGCACAGGGTTTGATCTATCAGCATCAAAGACATCCCTCTGTTCAGAGCATGCCTCAGTGCTCAGACAATAAGCAGCAGAATAGTTTCAAACGAGGCTAGTGGTTCCCCTGGAGACCAAAGGCAATTAATAACATGTTTTTCTGCAAGGAGCAGAGCTAATGAAGCCTGATTTCCTGCACATCTGAGACATCCATCTTCCACTCTGTCTGTAAACTGTTAGCCCAGTTACTACTGCAAATCGAGCTCCTTTGCCTCCAATCTCACCTGCTGATCCCACCTTTCCCAATTCCTCCTCTATCATGACAAACAAACATCCACTTCCCTCTTTTTCCTAGCAGGACTTCCAAATGGTCCTCAGCTTCTTCTGTGAACCTTTCCTTGTTTCCTCAGTTGCCAGACAGGCCCACAGTGCCCAGAGCCATGCGGGTACCCAGGCTGCTGGCAGGCAGAACAAGGAATCCTTCCACCTTCACCAAAGGCACACTGCAGCACATGCCAAAGCAGAGATTTTAATGAAAACCATTGGCACTTCACAGCTATGAGACCCCAGCTCAGGCAGAGCTGCCAAGTTTGCCTCAGACAGGCCAATAAATACAGAAGTTATCAAGACGGGTTGGACGAGTGGGACAGGAGAAGGAAGAAGAAGTGTGAGTGCAAAATTTTTTCTCTGAAAAATCAGACAACCAAAAGAACAAAGAAGTTTTTCAACAACTTAACTGTGACCCTGACTCAGGATCTCATATGAACTACTTCAGTTGTGCCACTGACTGTTTCTATTTTCTTCAGATAAAGAACTGAACACTAATTTTATTAATACATGGATCACAGTGGCTGAGTCCCACTCATAATAAATAAACAATGCTAAGCCACAAGATGAACTTAAGTCGATCAGACTAATAAAGAGACTCTAATTGAAGTAATTTCCTCCCCCTCAAGCATATGATTAAACTGGGTTATTCCCTACCAAATGATCTAGAAGTGCACTTAATTCAAGGAAACCTCTGGGTACAGCTGTGCAGCTGCCCAATGGACTCATCCTCTGGGCTCCCTGGATGTCACTCCTGAACATACCATTCAGCCCCATTGGCAGGAATATAAATGGGTAATTATTTTCATTTAGAGCTGCTAACCAAAACTTTTAAGCCAAATTCTGACCCAAACTACAAACCAACACATGCACTGTTAGCTGGGATTCAGAACAAGCCATACAGATTGAAGTGCCCAGTACCTCTGGGAGTGCTTAAGGACATTGCTATCCCATGCCTCCATCCACAGGATTAACAGGACTGCAGCTTGCCTTCAGCTGTGTGCTGCTGTGAACAGCTTCGAGTGGAAACTGAGGAGACCTAACAAAATAAGCCTTCAAGAACAGAGTTTTCATTTAGTAAGTGGCAACTCAGCCAAATGGAAGAGTTTATATGAGGTGTGCCTACCTTCCAGCGAACAGCCTCCCTGCAGGTCAGGGCACACTGGGATTGCTGCTGCTCGCAGTCATGACTGCATGAACTCCTTGCAGTTTTCTTATTTTGAAATCCAGCTCCACAGATAAAAAAAAAAAAAGTCTAAGGAGCGTAACATCACTAAGAGCATGATGGCAGTGATTTAGACTTGAGATTCAGAGGAGTTCAACACTGGTTCTTCTCCCCCTCATCCCCTAGTAGATACAAACTGTCATAAGGATGTAAATCAGCTGTACTAATTCTATTCTGGAAACAAACAGAATAGATAATTTTCTACAACCCTTTCAGACATATAGCATTTATTAAACAGGACAGAGACTACCCTGTCGATTGCTGCTCTATGTGATCAATTGAAATTGAGTAAATAGATGTTGCCATTCTGATCAGATCATTTATACCTTTGTATTTCATGCTCTAAGCACAAGGAACTACTGAATTTTCTGAGGGGGGAAAACTACTGGAATTTCAGTTTACTTTGGTCGTGTTCTAGGCTGACCTCTATCTAGTGCAAAATTGTGCTACATTATGGTCATTGGCTAGCAGCTCTTGCATTTGTAGAAAATAAATGTTTACAAGAAGAAAGAGATTATTTCATTTTCAAGATAGAGAGCTCCTGCAAAGGAATTTGTTAATACATCTGCAAAGCCAAGGAGAAGTATTTCACAGCGGCACTGATGGAAAAGCTCTGACTGAGGATTTACAAACCATGTGTGAAACTATTTCAGACAGTTCTTAATCACTAGCTTAAAAATCAGCAGGCTCTCTGAATGTCACTGGTATCAAGGTGAATGTCACATACTGCAAAGGATTTTTTTTTAATTGGCAATGCTTGAAACGGGTAGGAGAGATTTTTTAGGCTATCAGAAAGGTGCAGAAAGTACAGAACTGATAGAGTGTCATGCTGCACTCACTGCAGAGGTACCCTGTCACAAAACATTTATTGAAACCCAAGGAAATTTGCAGAAAGTTGTGCTTTGACTGGGAGGAGGGGGGTTATAAATGTCTCTTTGGATCACCCTTGGACTACATGTCATGCCTTCACTGCCATCCACACGGAAGAGCAGTAATAGCTGAAAGGAGAGGAGAAAACTGCTACTGCCTTACCCTTTCTTTTTCTTCTTCATCCTTACAAAACATAACTAAACACAGAAACCCCATCATCTTCAATGATGTTACTGTTATTGCAATGCAAGATGTGAAAATGTTACCTCAAACACCAAAATGGGCACGATTCTTACTTAACGTGTTTCAGAGGAGACCTGAACAGTCTTTGGAAAGAGTAACTAGTTGTGCACACAATCATCTGCAACACGCAGAGCATTGGGATGTAATTTATGTTCATTAGGCTTTGTGGGGTGCAATAAATCATTGTTTTCATTTGTAGTGCATTATTACAGGAGTGATTTAACTGAGGAGATTCTTGCTCGTGGCCTGCAGGAGTGAAAGGTTAATGGCATAATGAATTCCTATAAAACAAATAGTAGACTTTGGCCATCCTTCAGCCAGCGGGTGGTAAATTAGCAGGTAATAAAGTGTGTTTGCAATCTGCATTCATAGGCCAATAAATAATATGCAGGGGCTGGTTTTACCTGCTTTAGTTGACAGTGCATTACTGGGACTATATAGCTTCAGAGCATCTAAGAAAGGCACAGAGAGCAAGAGGCAGCTGATTTTGCAGTACCCTGACTTTTAGCACTGATATATATCAGATATTACCAGAGAGGCATATCTGGAATATTATAGCAACGCTCATAAATTCCACATTGCGTGGTAATAAAGCACGGCTTCTACATGTGGCAAATACACATTCCTGTGGTCCCTTCAGCTTGTGACATTTACTCTGCCATCCTATTAACTGGTGGCATTTCATTCTGGTAATGGAATAGCTGAGGGAAATAAAACCTCAATATGCAGCACCACTCTGAAGGCCAAAAAAACCCCCACCCTAAAATAACACAGTAGCTCTCACTGTGCAGGCTAAACGTATTATCAATATATTTCTGTGAATGGGAATTAATTTCCATTCAGTCAGCAAGGCTTATACAATGTGTTGGTGCTCTCCTGCCACAAGAAACACTGCTACATTGCAATATGTTTAATTCAAAGTATTATTAAAACAGGAGAGGGATTGTATTCTTTGCCCTAACTGGTCTCAGCTTTCCCTTTTCTTGCCAGTATTAGAAGAAAACAGATCCCCAGTCAATTCCTTGCTGTTGCTATAGATGGTTCTGTACTACACAGGATACAAGACCTGTGTAAGGGGTATTGCAGTGAATCCCAAAGCTGAAAGTAAATTCAGCAGCTTTGTTAAAGTTTGGTTTTGTTTTGTATTTCCCGAGGAAAGTATTTTCTGACAGGTAGCCAGAGGTTTGGGATAATATTTGAAATCCTTTCGCCCTGAAGGGAAAAAAAAATAAGCCAAGTGTCTGAGGGTATTAGGATGTTGATCTCTGCTGCCTGAACAGATCATATGGGGATTTCTGGAAACCTCATTCCAAGCCCCATGTACCTGCAATGCAATCGGCCCCAGAGACTTGCCTACACTGCAAAATGAAACTGCTGAATTAAGCCAAGTGACACCAACCAAACAAGATCCAAAGTCTCCTCAGGGCTCCCAAAATATAAGTGTTTGCATTTGATATTTTTTTCCTGAAAACTACCTACAGTGTGGGACCTGCACATCAGTGCTTTTTCTAGCGCATGGAAGTGGGCAGAGGCTGCAGGGACAGAGGCTGGGGACACACAGGAACAAACAGGACACCCCAAATTGCTCCCTGGAGTTTTCAGCAGAGACTGACACCAGGCATGAGTTAACAGTACTTTATAGCAATTGCAAAGTCTCCTCTTAAGCCTATATATTTATACTTAATTTTACTAATTTTAGTAACTAACTTTATTACTGTCAGGGCAGTTACTGCTGTGTTATATAACTTTATGGATCTAAAGTCTCCTCTCTCCTGCTGAGAGAGGAAAAATTTGTATTTAAGCTCTTTGCATCATCCCAAATGACATTCTCATTTGGGAGCCAATTAAAAGAAACAAAACACCAAACAAAACTGATCAAAAAACTGTATCAGTCAGGCCCCAAGTATTTCTATCTTTCAAGAAAACTTTGTAGAGTAAATCTTGGAAAAAAAAATAATGGTTATCCTACCTTGGTACTTGAGTGAGGGTATGAAAAATAATCTTTCTTGAAGCGACAAAACATCACAAAAACAAATGATGCCACCACAGTGATATTAATGTCATTAAATTGCTGTTTTGATGAGAATAACAACTGTCCTGTGTCACAACTACAGACAGATCAAGGAATATCATGAGTCAGTCTATACCTTGTTTGGTTTCTTTTGATTTTAGTTTGCTTTTCCTGTCACTCCAGCCTCAGTGTTAATGCTAAACTTACTTTTACAGCAGCTCAAGAAGTCAAAATGGCTTTATCTAGAATATGCAATATGTCTAGGATGATTGTGCTTTGTGTAAAGCAATATTTTCCCAATGAAGTTTGGAAGAATTCTTGTCTTGTACTCACAGGGCTTATTGTCAAATGGGTGCCTCATTGCTTACATACCCACATCATTTATTCCTCAAGTATTTATCACTTTTAAATAGACAGCATATAACTCAGAATGCAAGTTCAGGGCTTTTATCAGGTGATAAAAGGGGGCATTTAGGAGCCCTGCTGGATCACAGGTGTGGCAACCAGCTCCAAAAAATGCTTTACTTCTGTTCTGCCTCAAAAACATACCATTGTTGCGACTGGTGTAAGAAACAAACAGGTAATTCTGGATTGTCATATTGCTTTAATTTCGAACATTGTCTTTTCTACCACTGCCACAAACAAACTCAGTTGCATATATTTGCTCATATTTTGAAATGGTTGTAACAACACTTGCATTTAGCTTGTGATATTTTTTTTGTCTCACCTGTGTGAGACAGTTTCTAGCTTTTTTTAGTTAACTTACTGTGGAGAATATGCTACAAAATATTAAACAGAGCATACTGGTTATGGTATCACATAAATATTAAGATCATGATTCTGTGAGTCTGTTTGTTACAGGCCCTGCTTCACCATTCAGGCTGAAATAATTTAGTCAGGAGCAATGTAACTACAGCATATTTTGAAATTAGGACCGAACTCTTAAAATCCATCACCGAGCCGTTCAAGGTGGAGCTGGGAGCTGAGGACAGGGGGCCATTCCGAGGCTGCTGGCTGCAAACCCTGCCCTCACCACGTGCCCTTGGTGTTTGGAGAAGGTTTCCCCATGCTGCCCTCCCCAGCCCCATCTGCTGCCATGGCACAGCGCCTGCCCGCCCAGCACGGAGCCAGTCCGCTCAGCGCCAAGCACAGTGAGTTTGGATGGGCAGTTTGTGAGCTGTGGCTCTTCTGTAAAAGTCCCTCCTCTTAAGGGCACTGGTACACAGGTGCCAAGTGCCACTTTAGGCTCGATGGCATCTGCTGGTGCCCACATGCCAAGAGCACAGCACCTCAATGGAGATGGGAACAAAGATGGAAATCTGCACTGATGGCTGCCAGAAGGCTGCCTGTGCTCAGACATAAAGCCATCAGCACAACACAGAGCATCAAACTCGATGTGAAACTCAATCACAGCCTCAGAACAGCCTGTTAAAGGATAAATCTCAACTGAGGATGAGATCAGGAAACAAAAACCCATGATGGTGTAAAGGTCCAAAACACGGTTTTGCACGTACCAAAAGGACTCTAAAGCACCCAAAACTTCATTACCCTTGTGTACATGCTTTCCAGTACATGTAGAGTGGAAGAATTAAGTGTTCTGTTAAAACCCATCCAAATGCAAAGGCACAAATAAAAACAAACACCAACCAACCAAAGTCTCACTAGAAATTCCTTAGCCCATCTTCCATTTGCCTGCATCGATGTTTATGCTCTACTTATCCCCTTAATGGCCTAACATGTTAAATAGGTGTCTATTCCAGACCTCATAAGCAGAAATAGATCTCTTTGCTTTCCTTCTAAGGCAGAAGATTACAAATACTGGGAGACTCTCCTCAAAAGACAGTAAGGGATAACTGATGGCTTTTTCCTGCAGCTTCCTCCTTCCCTGACCTCTCTTAGCAATAAGCTTCTGGCACTCATTTTTTCTCCCTCAAAGGCTATAAATCATAATTGGTTATAATTAAATGTTATTTCTTTGTATGGCTTCTACATCAAAAAGACATTTCTGTCACATTAGGAACTGTACACACACACAGACCCTGAAAAACAGTTTCTCCCATAAAAAGCAAACAGCCCTGTCTAGACAAAGGTGTCCCAGGTGCTGCTCATCAGCTCCTTACTCCTCCCTCCTAAGATGGGAAAGAAGGCTAAAGGAGAAAAAGCTGTTGCCTGTAGCTTGCCAATTGCTAAAGAGGTTGTGAATCCAGGGAATTCTTGTGCTTGTGTAAAAAGCAACACACAAAACTTTAATTATTACACTCTAGACCAGCTAATCTCTTTCTAGTGCTTGGACTGGAATAAACAACAAGCTCTCCCCAGTTCTTTCTCTCTCCCTTTTTGTCAATCTGTCCATATCATATGGCCCAGACCATGAGGATGGCCAAGCTGAGCAAAGGCTCACCCAGTCCCTGCCTGTCTGCCCTGGCAATGGCCCACAGGATCTGGCTGAGTGACACAGATCAAGGTGTTTCCTACAGGGACTACAAATCTAAAACTCTGTAAAGGAAACTTCCCAGCCTAAGCACTCAGGAAGGACTCTGGCAGTCACATTCCCAACACCAGAGCCCAACAGGGGCCCCACTCAGCTCCCTGCACACCCCACTCGCAGCCAGACCAGGTTTCCTTTAGCAGAGTCCCAGACATCCCAATCCTTCAAATAATTAAATCTTGGTGCAGTAACTAAATAACAAAATAACAGCCTGAGCTAGTGCCCCCAGGCTCCCTGCATTCAACATACTCCCTAAAAACATTCCAAGCTTCTGCTCTTATGCTTCTTTCTGATGTTGTTGTTAGGCTTTTCACTCTAATTTGTCTTTAGCTAAGGTTTTCACAAGTATTTTTTCTCAGCAACACTTTTTTAATAGAAGATGTGTGTTATTTTGTTAACACCTTGTATTTCAAAAAGAAATCATAATGAAATCTCTTCTCCTACTCTAGCTGCCTGTAATATATTTAAAGTGTTTGCACCTTGTCTGAAGAAGTGTTATCCCATTCATAGATCAGGCAGTGAGAACACACAGAGCCAGCCAAAGCACATTACTCACCACTTTCTCACCTAAGCTGTCTATGAAACCAGCACCTCAAGCAAGAGGAATCCTGTTACTGCTCAGCAGGAGCATCCTGGGCTGAACTCAAACAGCCTCCCTGGTGGATGGGGGTTCCAGTGCTTGTCAGTGGGGCCTGTCAGAGCCTTTTGGGTGCATTAGTGCCCCTCCTGCTCTGCTGCTACTGACCTGCATTAATCATGCATTCAGCTGAAATGCTTGTATCACTTACCCAGACTTCTGCAACTTCACTTGGCAAGAACTGTCCCAGGTGTTTTTCTTGTGCTGCAAATTATTCAATATGTAAACACCTTCTGCATATCCAAGTCATCCCTCTGGCTCCCCATACAGTTCTCTTTTCACTCTGTAATCAAGTGATCTTTACCCTCCCAACCTCAGACACCCCCATCCTATCTCCAAAATAGCTTTGATCAAGCCAGTTTTAGACCTCACAGCCACATCTCAACTGCTATTCAATTCAATGGGAATATTAAACAAGTCCTGAGTGGTTTCACCAGGAACTGATCAAACACATGATCTTGTAACTGCTGAAACTCCTACTGCAACTAGCAAATCTGTCACCTCCTGCCAGTCCAGCCATACTTAAGGAACACTTAAATATCAATATTATTTACTTCTAAGTGAGGTGTAGCAGTCCCATTGCTTTCAAAATGACTTTAGCACATACTGAAATTTGATGACAAGATGAAATCTTTTCCTGAGGCAGAAATATATATTTTAATTGCCTTTAATTGCAAGAATTGGCAAATATGTCTTTCACACTCTACTACTATCTGTCACGTATGTTGGATTGCCAATAGCTACTAGCATTCTTCCCCTTTCAGTGTGCTGCCATTTCAGCAGCACAGACCGTGCTGTTGTTTTTATTCTCCAAAACAGCCTGACTTTATGATTCTGTTCATTTCACACCTGGCAACACAGAAAATGCAGAGGTAATAGAGGGGAAATCCTTTAGCAATCAGGAAAATGACTAGAACTGCAGTGGAGATGTGTGTTATTTTCTCAAGCAGCAATAAAACGCGTGTGAATTTTCAAGGGAGCTACAAGTCATTGTTTGCTACAGTGACATGCCAGCAAATGCTCATGTTATCCTTTAATAATATGGAAGATAGCACTCATCATAGCCCTCCCAGAGCAAAATACCGGGGAGGCAGGTGCTGCAATACAAAGTAGCTCAATGTGAAATATGTGTAACCCACTGTTGAGGCCAGGAACAGATTTTCTGCAGCTGAATATAAACACAAAAGTTCACAAACATACACAGGCACACAAATGCACGTTCCTCTCTTGCTTAGAACAGTGAAAAAGCATGGAATGTTCTTTTACCTGAAGTACGATGGAAAGCTTAGGTAATGGAAAATAAGTCAAATTTCCTGTCTGTGGTTTCATGATGTTTTCTTGGTCACAGTGTCTTCTCTAGTGATGGCAGGTTTCTTGCTGAGAAAAGATAACCTGCATAATTTCCAATAGGTATTGATAGGAAAGAGCCTGCTAAACATTCAACATAGTCTTAATTTAAGGTTTAATTGAAGGTTTCATTTAGTGGTTTATGTGGTCATTTTTAATCAGCAGCAGTAAAACAACCTACAGAGGGAATCACGTGTTGTTCTCATGAATCCAGACACAGCCCATCATTCCCATGTGTGGATGGCAGAGATGAAGAACCAGAGCTTGGGTCAAGTTCCCCAGGCTAAATTTCTGCAAGATACCCAGAAAACATATCTAAAAATATGTTTAGGTCTAGATAAATTCAGGAGTCCTTGTTTTAATCAGCTAGGTGAAGGAAAGAAGGAAAAAAATTCTCCAAGACAGAAGATATGGAATAAAAGAACAGAACCTCAACAGGGATTAGATCCAAGTCCCATAAAGGACAAAACAAAGAAAACTCATCTTCACAACTATTTCACCTCAAATTCATTTTCTGAACTCTTTCCAAATAAATTCCTCCTGTTTCACCACAAAAATATATTTTAAAAAAAACCCCTAGTGATTTTATATAATTTGTAGATGTTGTCATTTTAGTTATGCAAGCTAACTTTCTCTCCCAATGTTTCATTTAATGCTCCAATAAATATTGAGACCACAATGATCTAGTTCTTCCAGCCTAGTATATGCTGAAAAACTGTTTCACAGTACAGAAAGTCCCTGTAAAACATATAAAGGGATTCAAATGTAGATTAATTGCTTAGTAAAGCATAAAATAATGAGCAAGAAAGATTAATAAAATTAAGCAGTAAACTGACTACATTTACATGAATATTTAATTTCTTTAATATACATTTATTATATAAATTTGGTAACATTAACTAAATGCATTCCTAAACGCTCCAAAAGGGTCACACAATTGACATATCAAAGAATGTAAAACTTTTGTGAGAAAAAACTTACTATTTTAGTGATATTTTGTAAGGAATCATTATCCCATTGTTTCTAGTAAAGGCTTTTGCTTTAATAACATACCTTTCCAAAAATAAAATGTGCAAAAAAAAAACCAAACCCATGTACTCTAATGACTTTATGCCTTATTTCTTCAGTGAAGGGCAAAGCCTGTAGGGGCCTTAGGGGAGGCAGGCAACAAATGTCATCTTTCTTTTCATATAATTGTATACCCATGTGCTTTATGTAATCAAAATGAATACTTCAATTTGTTACATATTTCGCTGGAGGAACAGAAGGCATATGGAAAAAAAAAGCCCCAGGGGCAAATGATCTCACTCACCTGGAAAACAATGTGTGTGTTAATAGAGTAATTTGTTAATTAAAGATTCTGAGACATCCACCAAAGCCATTCATTTCTGAATTACCACTTCCTAGAGTTGAACAAAATCCCTGGTAACAGGCAATTAGGAGCTGTGTTTTTCCCGGGTATTTCTGTGAGTGCAGTCAGCCCGGCAAGGACCCCCAGAGCTCCCTGGGCAGCAGATGGAGAGCGCCGGCACACAGGGATAAAGCAATCCCACGCCTGCCGAGGGGCTCTACCACACACTGCTCCATTGGATTAGCCTCACCTGCAGCCCCTTACAGCACTGCAACACAAAACAGGCACGGCTGCAGCACACAAGTAAATACTCGGTTATAAGGCTTCAACGTTTTTTTCCAGGGTTGCTCGAAACATAAGGAGCGGTGCTTCAGCTCACTGTGGCAAATATGAGAACTTGGCCATAAAGATAGCTGGAAATACCTTCCATTTAAAACTTAACTAGGGTCCTTTCTTTATTCCTTTTTTACTGTGTTCCATGTTGAGAACCTGTGGATGCTGGAGCCAGGGAAAAACACAGTTTGAGTTTTCCCAAGCTACTCAAAGGAAAACAGAAGGGAAAGAATTAATAACAAAGTTTAACACCTGGTGCTGTGGACAAGAAAAGTCCGTAAGAAACGTGATATTTTAGCAAGAGCATGTTAACAAGAAGTATCACCTTCCTTAAACCAATAAACTTATTCTCTCCTTGGTTCAGCGAGCCAGTCTATAAAAATGTACCTACTCCTACAATAAATTGCTTCTTCCACTTTCAGGATGAAACCTGTGCTGCTGTATTTTTTTGCTGCTCCCTAGCCTTACAGCAACAAAAACCCAAATAACTCCAGTTTTGTTTTAAATAAAAAAAACAAACACAAGTGATTACTTTGCACTTACTGCAGCAACACCAAACACAAGGTAAATAACCCATAGGTGTGTGTTATTCAGGAAAGCCCTAACTCCAAAGCTTTCCAGGGGGCTTTTTAGGTTCCTGTGGCAGGAAGAGGGAAGAATCATTCTGGTTGGAATTGCAGTGTTTGGTTTTAATTCCTGCTGCTGCTGTTGGCTGCGCTCCCAGATTTTTCCTCATGTGTGGTACTGGCTTCTCCATCTTTCCTGAGGCAGAAAACCAAAAGGATGAAAGAAACTTTTATTGAGGAATGGCACTGGAACTAGGGATTATTTTTAAAAGTGCACTTCCAGGTGTGAAATGTTAGAGCTAATAGTTCAATGAGACCGTGGGGAACTGCAAGGTACAGTTGCTTCTATTCTTAATGGAGGAATTTGGCCAAAGCCGTGGGCAGATCGTATTTGAATTATAAGTAATCACAGCAGAGCTTCCTCTTGGCAAGTTGATAAGAAACACTTAAGATTCCAAAAGCTCCATTGTCTGGTTCCAGAAAAACTAGGAAATTCTGTACCAAAGACAACTCACCATTTATACTGAAAAGAGTCTTGGGGATTTCTCAAACAAAAGCATCAATGCAGAGCTATTCTTATTTCTAGCTCATTTTTTAGGTATAAGCACGACTTATCACATGGGCACCCTCATGCAGCAAGGGCTGGTCTGTGGTTCTTCACCAAACTGTTTATAAAGGATTATCCCTTTAAGCAAGCTTATAAATTTACTGTTATAAAATTTAACAGTTCATATTAAGAACAAGATGTTCTCTTTGCATTAATATGAGATTTCCCTCATATAAAGTTATACTTATAAAAGCATAGCTGTCTTTAGTGATTAAATCATAAAAATACTCATTTCTAGACATAAAACCCCTAAATCTGACATTCAAAATGTTTGAATCAAATGCATGTTATGCACCAGCCAGAGAACGTACTATGAATGTGGAATCTCCTAAACATGAATCCATTGCAAAGTCATTTTGCTGTAGTAAGCATTTAAAAGCAGAGTAATTAAAGTTGACATGACAATAACACAGCAGGAAGGTTGGTACACTAAACTCAGCTTGGAAGACAAGACAGCCCATGAAGACATATGGTAAATAATGGTATTCTATATGCCAGATAATCAGTGCTTTTGGAAGAAGTGACAAAAGGCTCAGCATTGCAGTAGCAAAATGCTTAACATAAGGAATTGATAGTTTATATCCTGGCTATTGCCAGTAGAGAGGTTTTTATCCTTATGTGTTTGCCATGTATCTTGAGAGCTCAGTGATTCTGATATTCCCCCTCTCTTTCTGTACTTACATTTACTTTTGGCACTTGTCTTGATTTCAGCCATTGGGAACTTTCAATATTGGCTCATTTTGCAGCTCTGAGGAGTGTGTTTCTTTACAGAGAAGAGGTTTCTTTTCCCTAAGCTTTCTGGGTGCTTTGTCATACCTTTCCCGACTTTAAAGAAAAAATTCAATACTCTGTGAACACAACCAGCTTCATTTTTCCTGTCCAACAGTCAGATGTGAATGTGAGCCTAGAGTCCCCCAAACCCACCACCTTCTCTATAACAGAACTGGCAGATATATTTCCTGTATTTCCCTGCATCCTGCCTCAGCAGCCTCTCTAATGTCCATTTTGCTCCAGGCTGTGGCTGAACACAAACCTTTCACCTGTCCATCTCACAATCTCTTTCAACTTGGACACTTTTTCTGAAGTCTGCCATGGCCAGACAGAATGTATTTACAGCACAATCGACACATCAAAATAACATGCTGAAGGTTTCCATGTTTCTTTCCACAAGGCAGGTCAACATGCAAGGGGGAAATACTTTACTTTAATACCTTTCCCTGAATCACAAAATCACTGAGGTTAGAAAGGACCTCTAAGATGATCATCCCAGCACTGCCATGCTCACCACAAAACCATGTCCCCAAGTGCCACATCCACACCCTGGTTTTGGACACTTCCAAGTGAAAGAAGGCCCTGAGAGGCTGTCCCATGTTCACACAGATATTCTGTCACTTCACTGGGAGAAGAACAAAAGGACAGCTGCTCTAAGAAACAGGGGAGACAGAGTTAATGGATTTTCCAGTAATCTTTCCCTGGTGAAGAACTCTGGGACCTGTTGCTGGAGGGGTGTGCAGAGAATCCCACTGCAAACTGCCTGCTCAGCAATCTCTGTCTCACACATTTGTGCTGCACAGAAATATTTGCAAGTTCAGGCAAAAGTCTGACCGTGTTAGTTTTGCACTAAAATGAAAAGCCTGAATACAATTACCTCTTCTAAAAAACTGATGCATATGCAAACTAAAATTAAAAAATAATAATAATAATAATAATATATTACTGGGATAAAATGAATCTGTTAATTCCAATCTCTTTGCCTAAGCTGTTCATCAGTGGGAAATGCTACTAACATTAAATACATTTTCTTTTGTTTCTACATAGAAATATTTTTAAAGAGAAATCTGAGTAAAAGCCACGGAATCTCAAACTTAATCTGTGAGCAGTGTTTCAGAATGTTTTTTAAGGCTACAAACTAACTGTGTTCTTATGGCTGCTGGCAGAGCAGCCAGTAAATCAATGCCTGGCAAATCAATAAGATGATCTAATGGGACCATGAGAACAACTTGAAACTTGAGATGTTGAACCAAAGTACCACTGTAACTGAACTGCATCTTCAATTACTTGGACAAATAAAAGGGTTTTGAAAACCTTTGACCCAATCAATTTCATAGAATACAATTTAACTGTAAAATAATCAATAAAAATAATTCCCCAAACATCTAAAAGTGAAAAGGTTTCACTTGATGTAGTGAATAAATATATAGCATAATTGTGGTTTTTTAAAAAGAAAATCAACCCTTGATAAAATCCAGAGAGATTAGAAAATGTCAGTTGTCAAAAATGAATTTAAACTATTCAAAGCAAAGCGTAGACAAAAATATGTTCTACCCCAACAGTGCACCCAGGGAAAACAGGATTAAGTTACTGGTAACTGCACAAAGAATGAAAATTCTCACATTTTATGCCTTGCCATGTGTCTCTAGACATAGCCACCTGTCCTTCCCCTGCTTCAGAATTTCACAAGTGGTTTTTGTACCAGTGATAAAAAGTGAAGGAAGATACACACAGAGTTGGTTAAAACCTTTCTTAATTTGGAAAATAATCTGGGATGTGAATGCCATTAACCAAACCTGGATGTTAATTATGATTTTTTGTGAGTTGGCAGTCACAGGGCTTAATGGAGATGCTGATTTATCCCTGCTCCATGCACAAGATTCAGCTGTCCCTTGTCTGTTTGGGTTGATTTTTAGCAGTGTGCCTTTAATGAAATCACCAGGGTCAATGGTCTGCCATGGAACTTGGCAGGCCAGCCTTGGCTCTGTCCACCTGAATCCTGAAAACCTCTTANTTACCAATGTTTCTAACATGTTCCCAAACCCACCAGAACTATTTTATCAATGACAAACAGTTTATACAGAATCAGTATTAGCTACATTACAATTCACATCAACAACCAACAAAAAAAAGTTTTCTCTAAATTGTTAATGGCAAGACTCTCTAGTCAAATAATATAGAATAAGGTGGGACATAAGCATAAGTGCCTGAAATCAGTCATCCTGCTTAGTTCTGTTATTCTTCATCATTGGAAAAATGTAATATAATACTACCTGCATGCTGTTATTATGTGTAAGTTCTTGCAATTAGTTTTTTTGTTTTTTTTTTTTTNTCTAATGGGACCATGAGAACAACTTGAAACTTGAGATGTTGAACCAAAGTACCACTGTAACTGAACTGCATCTTCAATTACTTGGACAAATAAAAGGGTTTTGAAAACCTTTGACCCAATCAATTTCATAGAATACAATTTAACTGTAAAATAATCAATAAAAATAATTCCCCAAACATCTAAAAGTGAAAAGGTTTCACTTGATGTAGTGAATAAATATATAGCATAATTGTGGTTTTTTAAAAAGAAAATCAACCCTTGATAAAATCCAGAGAGATTAGAAAATGTCAGTTGTCAAAAATGAATTTAAACTATTCAAAGCAAAGCGTAGACAAAAATATGTTCTACCCCAACAGTGCACCCAGGGAAAACAGGATTAAGTTACTGGTAACTGCACAAAGAATGAAAATTCTCACATTTTATGCCTTGCCATGTGTCTCTAGACATAGCCACCTGTCCTTCCCCTGCTTCAGAATTTCACAAGTGGTTTTTGTACCAGTGATAAAAAGTGAAGGAAGATACACACAGAGTTGGTTAAAACCTTTCTTAATTTGGAAAATAATCTGGGATGTGAATGCCATTAACCAAACCTGGATGTTAATTATGATTTTTTGTGAGTTGGCAGTCACAGGGCTTAATGGAGATGCTGATTTATCCCTGCTCCATGCACAAGATTCAGCTGTCCCTTGTCTGTTTGGGTTGATTTTTAGCAGTGTGCCTTTAATGAAATCACCAGGGTCAATGGTCTGCCATGGAACTTGGCAGGCCAGCCTTGGCTCTGTCCACCTGAATCCTGAAAACCTCTTAAGGATGGATATTCTACCACCACTCTGAGTAATTTTTCTCATTACCACATGAATAAAAAAACCCACACACACACCCAAAAAACCCTAAGGCAAACCAAAACTAAACACCCAAAAACTCCTCCCATGCTTCTATGCAGAGCTTTAAGCTTCAACAGAAATTTTCATTTAAATTCTATCAATATAAATTTATCACTAAGATTAAAATTAATAGCAAATGTACTAAATAAAATATATATTTTAAATGACATAACATTTCAAAAATGGATTTAATCTTCCCTCATGCATGTTTAATTAAGGCTTTAAATTATGCCACCCTGCACTGTTGAGCAATGTTTCTTTACATTACTGAGAAATTGTTTCACAGCACACCAAAGGTAAAAGCAACATCAGGGCAGTGTGGCTTTTCTCACAAGTTTTGGATTGTTTGTGTTGTTTCATTGATATCCATACGATCCTTAATTTTATATAAATAAATNGCCACTGACTGATAGTGATGTGAAAATGTATCTAATTACAATCCCATACATGTATGTTATCTTCTTGAATATTCCATTATCACTACAAAATTCAAAGAGCTTTTTTGTAGCTAAAGCCCTGTCATACAGGTGACCAGATATCTAGATGGAAGTGTCAGTGTCATTTGATATACAGACAATAAGGTATTTATTACAGACACCCATCACTGGCTGCACTGGCAGTGAACACCACCAAAATTCAAAAGCAGCTTCATTCAATTAATGAGACAATTTAAAGAGCTACTTAGATAAAACAGAATATTTGCACTGTAATCTCAAATTTTCCTAGGAGGAAACACAAGAAAAATTACACAAAATATTCTTTACTCATATGTAAAGTGTACTTACCTGGAGTGGCTCAGTGAAGAGCTTTGTTAGACTTCAGCCATGCACAGGTCTTTGGCACTGAGTGAATGCAATTTCTGGGCATTATTTCAACTGGGAGTTTTCATCTTTTTTCTACTGCTGGTATTGTCTCTGTACTCTGAGTTTCACAATGAGAAGCTGAATTTAAGTGAAGTTGTTTAAATGAAGTTATAAAAGGGATGGGATTTCTCCTCATCCGCTGCCATGACCAGCAGCTGCTTCCCTGGAGGTTCCCTCATGTCATTGACAGGATGTAGACAAAAAAAAAATTGCACACTGCTGTAAATTGAGGGTGGGAGAACAGAAATAAACATCAACAGCTCAAACAACAACAATGACATGAGCAGCACATTACTGAACAAATAAACCTCTGTAGTAGACAAAAGTTGAACATGGGGAAGAAGAAAGGAGGACAGAAATGAGACTATCCCCTCCATTCACAGCCCAAATGCCATTCTGTGGAAGGCTCTCAAGAGGAAGTGGCCACCTAACCTGCTTTTTTTTACCTGTACTCATAGTTAGAGATCATCCACAGCTGGAATGTTTTTTGTAGATACCACATCCTTTATTTCCAGAGCTCACAATTTCAACTGTGAATGTCTGAAAAGCAGGCAATGTGAGTGACTAATAGGGGCAGGATTTGCCCTCTGGTAAGGAACCTTTCCAGCTACTGGGTTCTCTATTTGTAATTGAAAACCATTGATTCAAGTGTTCAAAATGAAAACGTTTGCTTACAGCACAGTCTCTTTGCAGATCAGAATGAAATTCACAACAGCTGCGATTATGATCACTCTTCTAACCCTCAAAAAACAATTAAGGTTGCTGCAAGGGAACACATTCATCATGACAGAGCAGAACTGATGAAGAGTAGAAGGCAATGGGCATGAAAAGCCTGTTCAGATCCCATCAACTATGCAGCACGCACTGGCTGACAAGAATTGTATCTGTCTTGTAAGAGCAGGTTGTACAAAGAGATAAAAACACTTATCCCCTCTGAGCTGCACATTTACACAGGGCTGGAAATACACTTGCCTTTCCTCCAGGAGGATTCCCAGGGTTTTGTAACTTAAGCTTATTTCCAAATAGCTGCCTTTTAAACTTTGTAGATGAAAGTAATTAGGCAGTGACATCAAAAGTTGTTTAGTTAAATTAACTGCTTTCTATTTAGAAGCTTCCTTGCATGCTGCATTCCTATGGTAACCAGGCACACTCCATCCCATCACACAACACCCACCTGGGACAGAAGGATAAAGGGAAATTATACATTGCATAATTGAACATACTTTCACACTTTTTCAATGTGACCTGGTCCAAATGCATTTGCAGTTTTGGTTGTGATTTTTCTGTCTGGAAGGAATCTGTACACAGAAATGACCTACTGCACATATGAAGAAAATCACTGGTCATCATGCTCACTTGTAACAAGAAATATTTCTTCAAAAATATGCAATTAATTCAATTACTATCTTATTTTGCACTAAACAACAAATTGAGAAAGTTATGTGACATATCAAAATTGAGCAAATGATTCTTTACTAAATCCACCAATTATTTATAAGATCCAAAATTTTGCCTGTTTATCAGCAAAATCCAATACAGTATCTCTGAAAATCTGTTGTCAGCCTGTCCTTTCCTACAAAAACACACACTGAAAATGAGCTGCAGGTTACTGACTTCAAGCATCCAAAACCTTACCCAAAAAGCCAGTTCGTTTCATTATATCCCAGTGAAAGCCACTCTGCCTATGAATTCTGCCAGTAAGAGTAAGGGTTTCTTTTGGTTTTTTTTTAATTTTTTTTTATTGCTTATTAGTATTTGGCATGACTGGAAAAATTGGTATATTTTGTAATTTCAACAAAACAAGCAGAGAGGCAAATTATGATCTGGATTTTGCATTATTTGATTTTTCATTAAAATATACCTATCTATCATATGTGCATAGGGATCTGCTGTTGTTTGATTTCACTGTTTTTTCCAGGTTGTTTTCCCACATCAGTTTTTTTTGCTCCGTGTAAAAAAACTGATTAGACTGCAAGATGTGGTGACATATCCAGAAAAGTGACTTATTTACAATTATTGAGAGTGGAATAGGCTTTTATTTTAAGAAACTGTAAAAAATGATCTTAAAAGTCTTCAGAACATATATTAGATGAAAATCAAGCACCTTCTATAATAAGTGCATAGCCAAAATGATGGCTGAATCATTTAAACACTGACTGCAACACTAGAGAAATATATAGTCCTGGATTATTCTTCAAGTCCTGTGAAATGAGCAGCACTTTCTCATGTGCATCATCTCCCCTGGATGCACTTTATTACTCAGACTGAGAGGAGAACAGGACCCAAGTTCTGCAAAAATGGATTTAAAGCTGCATTAGTGGCACTGGTGAGCAGCATTGCTCCAAACCTGTGCAGTGTTTATGGGCCTTGGCCAGCCTTGATGCTCTCATTACAACTGGGACCAAAGGGAGCTGCTGCAGAATTCCTCCCTGCTGCTTGAACTCAAGGGCTGGTCCCTGTATCTCTTTCAGAAATTAGTTCAATTTGTGTAAAAAATACACTGAGAGTTTGCACAGTAATTTCTTCTGAAAAGATATAAAAAAAAAATGCAGAGTGACTCTATTAGTATTAAAAACATTGTATCTTTCTCTTTTCCTAGCTGAAAACTTCATGAAACTTAAAAACTTATTAGAAGACATTTTATCTGCTGAAATGTCTATTCATCATCAGATTAACTGTATAAGGTGAGTGCATGCACTACATGAGAAGGCAAATGCAAAAGTTTCAGTCTCCTGAAGGAAGCAGAGAGAAATTATTTCTGTCCTGAGTCACACACCCTGTTTGTGCTTTACATAGAAATTAAACCCATGACCCTTCATTTCTGTACATTCTGTTCCTCACAAAATAATAACCATTTCAGGATCTTGAATCTGTTCTAGTGTGAATATCCAGGGCTGACAGTAACTGAAATTGCTTCCTAACCCCAAAACATAACCAGGATGGCACACGCAGCAAGTCTCAGATGTATGCCAGCAGTAAGCAGGAAACGTTTTCCTTCTCTTCCTCTGCATTTTGCAATGCAAAACAAATTCCCCAGAAGAAAGGTGTGGTTTTAATCTTCCTTTTTGACAGCTCAGGTACCAGCTGACAGCTTTAAAACACATTAATCTGACAAGGAGCATCACAAGACAGAGAGTTGACAGGAAACTAGAATTCACATTTAAACCCTCAAAGAAGAAAAGGTGGTTTTTTTTTCCCTGAAAAAATATCCATTGGGATAAATAGTCATTTTCTTATTGTATAACAGAGCAAGTGTATTAAAATTTCTGGATGACTTGAAAGAAAAAATGCATTGTTGAATAAAAAATTAGTTCCCTTTGACAAACATCAAGAAAAAGCCAGTTCTCAAAATCTCTCCTGCTTGTGAAAGGAGAATGGATGTGCAAATTATTGCACAGACTTTAGGAGAAAAATAATACAGCCAGTATTTTTAAAATTGCCAGATTTAGTTACTCCAGGATGATACAGTGAGATCTTCTAGGAAAATCATTGGCTGAGATTCCATTAATGGTTATTAGCCCACAGATGCTTGGGATGTTAAACCTTGAGGGCAGTGGCTGAGTCTATGAGGCTGATGATCACTGTGATAGGGCTGTGGAAACAGAACATTCAGATTGCTCTTAGCAGTCTCAGAAAGAGCCTTCAGAACCACTTAATGGCTCCAGAAATCCCAATCAGACCCCAAAAGCTGTCAAATCTACTTGAATATCCTGAATTCAAAATCCAGGCTGGCTTGAGATTTCTGAGCTAAACCTTCACAGAATCAAAAATTCACTGAGAGAGATGAGTTCAGGCTACAAATACATATTCAGAGCAGCTCAACCAGATACAGATATTGCAGATGAGGATATGCAGATTTCTAGTTAAATCAATATCAATTTATTACTGTTTTAATAGAACATTGACCAGGAAAGGGCCCCTCTCCCAGGATGGCATCATTGTTATCACAGCATAAGAGAGTTACACATCACCTAGAGGAACACCCAAATCAGCTCCAGGGAAAGATGCACGTGACCATTCTGTGAAACAGAGAAACCATTTAATAGGATGAGCAAAAAATTATTTGAAGCTGAACAATCACAGAGAAAACAAATATTTATAACAAAACCACCGTGAAAAATTCCCAGTCTGACACAACACCCAACTGGAATGGTCCACATGTATTGTAGACCCATGGAACTGCAGGGAAAATGGAACACATATGGAACATGAGCACTTTGGGTCACCTGGTATGTTTGCTTCTGATGGCCAGGAGCAATCCACTGCAGAGCAGCTCTCCCAGGGAAAACACCAGCAGGACAGGACACTACCAAGCTGAGTGAGCTCTCACCATCATAAGGAATATCTCAATTGCTGGGATTAGAAAAACAAAAAGTCAGTCACTACTGAATCTTCTGTTA
The DNA here is from genome assembly GCA_013397375.1 of Toxostoma redivivum. Classification (NCBI taxonomy): domain Eukaryota; kingdom Metazoa; phylum Chordata; class Aves; order Passeriformes; family Mimidae; genus Toxostoma; species Toxostoma redivivum. The sequence goes on from VXBI01009545.1 coordinate 1,681,330, forward strand.
TTACCCATTTCTTAGCAAGAAATAAATCCCACTTTTTATTTTGTTTTAAAACACATGAAAATAAGGTGGTTAAATTAGCCAACAATCAAAGAGTGAAGACAATTTGCAAAACTTCTCTACAAGACTACTGCAGTTTGAGCCTGTAAGGTCCTGCTTCTCCTCCTCACCTTTCCTCCCACCTCTGCAATGCACCACCAGCATCTCCTGCTGCTCCTCAATGGCAGTGAGGCTCTGCAGATCCTGCCCTTTGCTCTCAAACCCCAGAAGTCACTACTCTGCATCTTGCCACCTAAACTTACTCAGCTCCAAACTGAGCATTTCCACTCTTTTCCATCTAACACCCAGGACTGGAAATCTAGCTCCACAAAACTGAATTTTGTGTCCCTGCAAATGCAGGCCATGATGATAACATTAAAATTCCACCTCATTGTTTACCTGCACTTAAGGCCAGCCCTGAAGGCTTTCAAGAATTCCTGAGAATGTGAATACTTGGCATTATGGCTTTAGGATAAAAAATGGCTCCATTTTGCACATTATTTAAATTACCTTACATTTTTTATTTCCACTGTTATTAAACTGTAATGAATTTATTTGTTTATGGAAGTGTGCACTGCATGTCTAGTACTGTTCTGTAATAGCTGGATTTAGAGCCAGCCTCTGATTTCTATCCTAGACATCATTAAACAATTTATTTTCTGTGATAGCGGAATGTGCTCTTGGGCAAGAGCTCTCCATTAATATGAATTATTAACAATATGTATATACATGCATTATGGATTTAAAAGATGAAAAGAAAGCTTGCCAGTTATTCTATGGAGCTTTCTCCATCCACGAGGCCACTGAATTTCAGAAAGCTGAATGGTCACAGACAGGGAATCCCTGATGACCACTAGGGTTTTGCTTTCCTGTGGCTGGAATTACATGCAGTGCTTCAGAACAAGATTCTCTGGCTGGCAATATCTGCTGAGCCCAGCCCTGCTCCTCCCCATGGCAAGGTGGGGATGAGAACCAGCCAAGAGCTGCCCAGACATCCACACTGTGCAGAGGGCTCTCAGCACTGCCATCAGAAGGCACACGGTTTTATTTTAAAACATCCTGCAAACAGGGGTGTTTTGGCAACTGCAGCATTTGAGGGAAATTGTGTCACATTCAGCTGCTCCTGCTGACGCATCTGATGTGTCAAATCACATCTCCCAGCCCGGCTCAGCCTCATAACCCTGCGTGATAATGAAAAATGATGGGGAGAAGCAGCTTTGATGCCACACTGCGACACAGCAGCACACACAGCCCCAAACACTTCCAGCTCCAGCAAAACCTCCTAGCCAAGCAGCTGCACTGGCCTCCACTCATGTTTCCCTGCAACTTTGCTCTCTGTGAAAAACACTCTGAATAGATGTTTGTGTCTTCAGCCTTTCCAGGTAATTAGTTCCCGAGCTGCTGCAGGATTCCTACACTAATGCTGCCCAGTGCTGTGTCAGGAAACCCCAGCACTCACCACCCTGGGGTTAAAAGCAGCACCCCCGAAGGATAATTGAATAAAAAGGAGGCAGGGGGGGTTCTGGAGATTAATTACCACTAATTTCTGCAGGCTCGAGTAGAGTTTATGGAAACTGTTTTTAAGAACTCTTGCAGCAGAGCCTCCCCTCCACCCAGGCTCATTTGTACCTCTGCACCACCACCCAGCTCCATGAATACTGGCAGGTCCCACTCCCCTCATCCCTGCCTTTCTTTTCCCTCCAAAAGTAAAACCAGTTTCTATTGTCCTTCAAGACATTCTTCAGAGCAGCAATTCCTGCTCCCCCTGTGCATCCCCCTGTACATCCCATACAACACTGCTTCCCTTGACAACCTGCTGCCCAAAATTTAGCTCCCGGTACTTGACTGATGACTCAAGGCTGCTTTTTCTTTGCACAGATGTTGTCTGTGTAAGGGTATTTTACATCATATGGAAAATATTATTACTATTGCTCTTTTCCTTCAGTCTCAGTCTCTTACCTTTGATAATTCCCTCATGAAGCCTTTTGTGGTCGACATTCTGTACCTCACCCCAACACTTTGCTTCTATTTAATCTGCTTTTTACAACCTTAATAGCGTTGTGCCTTTTTTATTAGCCAATAACACACCCAATGGCCCACATCACTTTATGGAAAATAAACCACAAAATATCCCACATCCCAGTGTGAGTACCCTCTTATGGCTTCAAGAACAGAGTCCCTGACTGACCTCTGCCATGAGCAGGCAACTGCACCAACATCCCACAGAGCTGAGGAAACCCAGCTGGACACCTGAGTCTTCTTCAGATGCTGGCACTGGAAGGAAATAACTTCCTTTTCATTCCTTCTGCTCCTGCAGAATGGCAAGTTAAAAAAGGTGAGCAAACATGCAGGTGTAGGCAGTGGCAGGGAGAGCAAAGGGCTTATTTTTGCACACTGAGGGTTCATTTCATGAATCATTTTTCCAGAGAGAAAAGGGACTTTATTAAGAGGGAACTGTATGCAGATTTTCTCCTGCTAACCTGACTTTTTTTTTTTTTTTGTTACACTGATGGATTGACAGACCAGCTGAGGCAAACAGCACTGCTAATTTCAGTGGTAAAAAGACACAAAACAGAGCAACCTAATAAAAAGTAAGTGTAATAACTTCATGCAACTTCCCTCTACCCTCAAGAGGAAAAGATGGCTTCATTATATTACAACCACTTTTCTTCCTTATTATTCTCTGTCAATAGTCCTCCCTTCAGCGATTTCTTCCCTTCTGCTATGTACATTTCAAATAAGATATTCAAATAAGATTTATTATTTCAAATAATGTATTTCTTATTTCAAATAAGATATTCACTACTTAACTACACCTAGGAAAAAAAAAAGAATCCTAAACCAGTAACCTGGTACATGTGTACAAAAACACACATGCACACCTGTAGATGCAAAAACACCAAAATGTAAGTAAGGTTCCATTTCCACTTACAATGCCACAAGGAGAAAGTGTGATTTAGGCATTGTCCAGTTCAGGTTTCCTGCTTCCAGCACCTCCTGCAGTGATGGTTTCAGCAGGAATTATTGACAGGAGAGGAGAGATTTCACTGGATTTCACTGTCATTCTTGCCAGCACTCTGGTGACATAAAAGCTATTTATAGAAGAGTCTGTCACATGCAAGAACGTTTGGGGTCAAATTACTAATGCTGTTAAATCTGGGTTAGATTGCAAGATAAAGTTTGGACCTGAGCTGGGCTTCACTTTCTCTGTATTCACAGAAGTGCAAATATATTCATTTAAATGAACCTCCTAATTCTTCCTGCAGGTTTTTACTGGATTAAATCAAGGTAAAACTGCACTAGAAGTGTACAATTTTTCCTTATGACATGTAGGATTTTGAATGTCCAATACATACTTTTTGTTTCTCACCCGTGAGAAAGGTACACAGCTGATTTAAAAACAAATATTTTCAAATTTTTTTGAAAAATTTCAATATTTTTTCAAATATTTGCTGCTTCTTTTGAGGGGAAAAAAAAAAACTCTTTTAAAGTCTCATTCATAGCAAACAAACACCACTTCTGATTTAAGAGTAACCATCTTTAATTCTCATAAATAATACTGTATTCATCCTGGGTTCACATTTGAAGCTTACTAATGCTTTTCTCTACAAGGATTTGCACATTTTGATCTTATCCCAGCAAAAATAAAGACTACTGATACATTATGTCACCTACATACTGTATTAATGTAGTTCCACTTATTAAAATTTCTAAGTGAGCCTGTACAGGTAGAGAAATCAATATTCCAATGAACTGTTTTTCTCTTTGGTATTAGACTAGAAGGTGCATGTATGTGTCTCAAAACACTGATGATACAGAACAGAAGTTTTAAAGATGTAACTTGATGGTCATTAATTATACAAATGACAACAGAGGAGGTAGAAGACTGATTAAAAATGGATTCATTTTCCTCTACTGGATTGTGCTCCTCATCACACCTTATGAAATTATTATTCAACTGAAAGCAGCAAGTATTAAGGAGTTTTAATAAATAAAGAGGCCTAATGCTCCAGGTCAAAATAAATCCTCAGTAACACTAATGGCAAAGCTTCCTTAGAGTCCATTGGTTTCAGAAATTCACTAACAGGTCAAAATTTAGACTCAGGGTAGAAATCATCCCAACCTTTTATAATATCCATAAAAGAAAACAGAAGCTTGAAGCAAAAATAAGATGTCTTATAATTCATAAAGTTGGTACACTAATTATTGCAGATGAAAGTAATAAAATAGCCTGGTTCATTTTCATGAATAGGCAAATTCCCATAAACTCTGATAATCTTAGTCACAGAGAAGAAGAGAAAACTTTATAGTGCTCCTGAAGTAAAGAGGAAAAGGGAGGACATAATGTACAAAACCATGCCTGCTGCAAGTACTAAATCAAAGTGATCTATGAAATAACATACACATTTAGATAGTCATGTTAATTTAAAAATATCCAATGATCTTTATACAGTAAAATGTCTTTACTTTCAATAAAGAGAGTTAATATAGCACTGTAATATTTTACAACTGGTAGGCATATTGCATAAATGTGTGCACATACACAAGCCTTTAGGCAATGTACAGTAATTGGAGAGCAGAAAATGAATGTATGGAGTTTAGAACATGTAGACTCTGAGCACCACAGCAAAATGCCCATCAGATTAAAATTTACCACCTTACTTACAAACAAGGAACTATCTTCAAAATACATTCACGTGGTCAAAATGTATTGCCTTAATCTGGGGGAGTTAACAAAACCCTTGGCATTGCAGCATGAATGATTTTTGGTGGTTACAAACCAAAGCCAGAAGCTGTACATAAATTTACACCAAGGAAGAATTTGAACAAATATATTTAAAGCTGTATTTTTTAACTGCAGCATATCAAGTAAATATTATCATAGTGGAAAACATGTATTTTGAGGGAAAAGCACAGTTACAGAAAATAAACTTGTCAGAAAAATTATAGCCATGTGATCTGTTGTATTAGCAGCATCTCATCATGTACAGGAGTAAAGAGAACTGGATGTTCCAATAGCCTTTTAAAGCTTTGTTTCAATGCCATACCCAAAGGACTCTGTTACAAGTGCAAAAAAGTTGACAAGCTAATAAAAATTAACATTTCAGGTAAAGAAGACATTGTGTCGTAACCACCTCATTGTTATTGATTAAACTGAGAGGTAAAACATTTTCACTCAATAATTGGTTTTTTTACCAATATCTGTGACCTGCAGTTTCTCCATGGGCCACAACCCATTGCTCACTCACACAGAATGTAAAACCTGGTGATTTCTCCCCAGCAATTAACAGCTCGTGTAGCTTCTAGATTGTGAAGGAAACCAAATTAACAATCGGATTCTTTGCACGTATTGGTAACATTTTAAAAATTCTGTGTACTTACAGACACAGGGCAAGAGCCCAGTTACTCCAAAGTGTTCCTCACAACGTGAGACAGTTTCATTCCTTAATGCCCAAGAGCTCCTCTGGACCATTCTTTTATGGCTCTCATTACCTGAGAAATGGAACATCCCCAGGAAGGTCAGTCTGGGCAGGCTGCAACTTCCCAAGGACCAAAATAAAGATATTCTTCTCACCCCAGTGGAACAGAGTGCCTTTTCAGGCACTCCTCTGCAGAAATCACTTAACAAATTCTCTAACCTCACTTAGGGTTAGATCCCGATTCTTCTAATTCGTGCCCTTGGGGAGCAACACTTTTACTGCTTGCACTAGGAACAAATCTCAGTAAATTCGAAATTTGGCAAAGTGGCCAGGAGCATAGACACGCTAGATCTGTGGAAATTTGTAAACTCAAAAGTAAATTACTTAGATTTAAGGAATTGGGTAGAATTTATTTAGAATTATAAAAATTAAACTGTTTAGCACTTGCAATAGTTTTTGTTTATAAATCTGACTACCAATTTATGGAATAAAAATACACATTTAATCTAAAATACCAGATAAAATGTACAAAAGAAGAACTACCCTTATATAACTTACTAGAAGTTAAATATTTAATAATAAAACAGAAACTCAATAGAATATTTCATTAGGTAATTTAATTTAGTGTGTTCAATTTGAAACTTAACTTATGATTTATTTTTATACTGCTTTTGCTTTTACATATGAAGTCACATATACAAACAGTTCTAGCATTAAAGGCAATACCATATTAGAAAATTATTACATTTTATGGTTATTAGTCTTTTATTTTAAATAGTTTATACACTATTGAACAGCAGTTACAGTAGATAATAAAGAATTGTGCAATGTCTTAAAACTGTTTAACAACCTAAAATAATTTAAATTGTAAGGAAAAAGAAGAATTCAAAGCTGTTCGAACATTTTGGTGAAAAAAATGTGGGCTTCCAAGTTCATAGATGGGACTTTTCAAGGAACATTGCAACTGAAAATTTTAAATTGGTTATTTTTATTCTGCCAGAACATGCAACTGTATTTGTCCTATGCGGATTATTTCTCTTATTTTTTTTTCCTTAGTGTACTGCTCTGTGATGAGATGGATTTTGTCTTTGATGGGCCAGCAGAACCCAGGGTACTGTGTGTGCTGCCTGCCACAGAGGAGGGCAGAAGTGCAGGAGCCAGGACACGTCACCCAAGGGACCCAAGGGACCCAGGACAACCCTCCCGCTTCCAAAGGAGATTCCCACAGGAGGCAGTGGAGACAAACACCTTATGCAGACTTGAAATAAAAGAGTATAAAGTCACTTAGTCCTGTATTTTTTTAGGTACCACATAAATAGAAATGGGCATCGACCTGAAGCTAGAACTAGAGAAAATATATCTTCCTTCTGGCATTGCAGAGGTATGAGAGACTCCCAGTCCCTGCTGCAGCCCCAGGTGGGGGATCTGGGCACTCTCCAGAACCTGGCTGCTCACCTGCTCTTCCTTACCAGCTTTTTACTAATTTACATAGTTTAGCCCTTTGCAACCACACAACATGGGAATTTCACATCCCTCGAGCAGTTGACTCTGTAATCATAGTGGCAAGGTGTTGTTGGCCATAGTTTGAATGTAATATTGTACTAAAACTTGCAATATCAATACAGGTAAGTTCTAATGCTATCAATGCAGAAAATAAGAGCCAGATATATATGTTGTAAGATACAGCATTACTTTGCAAATGGCTAACATCTGTAGCTATTATTATGCAATGTATATTAATAATACTTAAAATTCACTATTCTTTCCATTCAACTTTATATGATTTTATTATAGTATATAAAAAGGTGAAAAGAAGTAATTGACTGGGAGAGCCTACCTACCTTTTATTATAGAGGGCCTACTTCTAGCACTAACCTTCATGCTGCAAACCCTTGGCTTCACTCACATGGTAACACCTCATTTTAACTCAAAGGGATGGCTCTATCTGAGAACGACTTCTGATTTTATTCTGGACCATTGCAGATGCAGATATGGGTCTGATATACCTCATGCTAAAGCAAATGAGATTTCAACAGCTAAAGCTGGGTGATGTCTGACAGCAACGAAAAGGCTGCAGAGGTAGGGAGAAGTCTCTGAAATACAGTTAGAAACAATGGCAGTATATTATTACTTTAAGGAATCTCTACTCTGTGTTGTTCTATTTCTTTAGTGAAATGCTGCAGGAAGTAGAGGGGGGTGAAGTGAGATAAGAATTTGTATCAAATCCTGGTGGGTTTCCTTTCCTCCCCTTCATGCTCTTGTGTTCTTGCTGCCTCCACACACAGCCCAGCAGCAAGGACCTCTCTCTGACAGATCTGTGAGCCACCAGAGGAACTGCTCAGTGGAACCAAGGCTCTACCCTTCCACTACAAGCAATATTCCCTCGAAGCCAAACTGCTGTCAATATCAGCCTTTCTTCCCCTTCCATCACCAGCATTATGTTTGTTACATCATCTTTCTGTGGTTTAGCATAAAAGGGATCAGCTCCACCAGTCAGCAGTGTGTGCACATAGTACAAGTGGGCAGAATTTGTCCCAGGTGACATCAAGCTGCTAGCACAAACACATCTATTACCCTTTCTCTCTGGCTTGGTGAGACAACTGCCCTCAAGGTATTGGCCTCTGAGCCTCCCTATAAATCACTGGCGTGTAGGAAACCTGGTTATCCCAACATAGCAGGGGCAGAGGATGCTATTCAGCTGCAGAAGGACATGGAAGAACAACGTCCATGAGGCTTATAATGAAAGATTTTTTTATATACTTGAGTAGTTAACAAAAATTTATTGCAAGAGATAGTTTGTCACTAGATTTACAGTTTCAGAGAACATAGTACAAAACATAGTGCATCAGCTTTGTCTAAACATTAAATAGGTGCAAATACACAAAGATAAAAAAAACAAAAGTAAATACTTTACAACGTAAGTTATAGAACTATAAATATATTTTATATACATTATACATATTCTAAGACATGATTTTCACATATATATATATACAGTTGGTAATTGGTGTCAGTGCTTTAGTAATAGGTCTGAACTCGCCGTGAATGTTCGCTGCATGGTTATACTTACAGTAAATGCTTCCCAAGGAATGGTAACCAGTTCAAAGAAAAGCCGGCGGGCCGCAGAGCCCGGCGTGTGCGTGCCTAGAAGAGCGGCGGCAGGGGGATGACGGCGGGGTGCGGGGCCAGCAGGGCCGGGAAGGCGGAGTGCGGCAGCGCGGGGAATGCCAGCGGCGCGGGCGGCAGCGCGGACGGCGCCAGCAGCGGCAGCGGCGGCGGGGCGGCCACGAAGGCGGCCGGGCACAGCCTGGGCCCCACGGCCAGCTGGGCCACAGGGGCCCGGGACAGCGCCGGCACCTGCGGCACGAACTGCTGCGGCGCGGGCTGCAGCACCTTGATGGCGTCGTGCTGCTGCTGCTGCTGCTGCAGGACGGTGTGGTGGATGGTGGTCACCGAGGCGGAGCACAGCGGCGGCGGCAGCGGCAGCGGCGGCAGCGGCGAGCCCGGCGGGCCGAAGGCGAACTTGAGCTTGCCCGCCAGCACGGCGTGCTGCGGCATCAGCTGCTGGAACGGCTCCGACGGCAGCTCCTTGAACTTCTCGGGGGTGTCCGGGGGAAACAGCAGCGTCTGCTCGGGCAGGGGGAACGGGGCTCGTAGCTGCTCGGTGCTCAGAAAGGTGTGAGTGTTTACGTGTGCTTCTTTGAACGGCAAGGGCGGGGGGCTGCCGAATATGCCAGGGTTGCACTGCACCCACTCACCGGCCACCTCACCCATCTTCTCGTGCGGCAGAGACTCGGCCAACTCATAGTGGCAAAGATAGGATTTAGGAGGAGTTTGTTCCAAGTGCCTGGTGGGGATGGGAGCTTTGTAACGAGCTTGATTTTCACGGATGTTGACGTTTTCCTTTTTCCTTCCCTCTTGGGGAGCAGCCCCCTGTTTGACAGCAGCTGCTGCGGCGCTGTGCTCGGGGGCAGAAGCAGCGGGGTTTGTGGTGGCATCAGGAAGCGCGGCCGGGGCGCTCTCCATCGCTGCGCACACCCTCGGTTCATCATCTCCCAGCGCCTCTGGGCCAGCAGCTTCCACAGGCGACTTGCTTTCCTCCAGCTCCATTGTTTCATGCTTCTCTTTTGCATCACCATCATCACCTTTGGGAGCTGCATTCGTTTCCTCTAGATTGTCTTGAGCTAGTGAGTCCCCCGAAATATTTAACGTAGAACTCGCAGAACTTTCTTTGGAAGATTCAGAGGTCTCACTTTTTGCATTCCTGTCGAGGAAGACATGATGGATTCTAGTCTTCCTTTTCCTGCGTTTCCCCTTTGCCTTGTGATAGGCACCTAAAGCATGTCCTTGCCTTAGCCATTCCTCTGCTGGTGATGCCCGTCCCCAGGAGCTCTCATCCGAGGAAGAGGAATAGGTGTGCTGCCTCCGCTTGCGGCGGGGCTTCTCAGCTTCTTCTGTCACAACGCTGTAACCTCTCTTTACAGGCTGGTTTTGGCTCGGCCCCTTCTCCTCACTGCACTGTCCTAAACATTTATGCTCTGGGCTGCAGCTTGACTTCCTGACTCTCCAGCTGCAGCAGGTTTTGGAGTGCCTGAGGCTGTGTCTCCTGGCGCTCAGAGCCAGCTGCCTGGCCTGCCTCCGGGAGCTCGCTTTGCTCTTTCGGTGTGCTCCTCTACAGCCACGGTGTTGGCCACTGCTCTTTGCACTCCACAAGTCACACCAGCCTCTGTCCCAGTGTACGTGATCTGATGCAGACACGACTCTCTTAGGACCATTTTCAATGCCAGATTTTGGCTGTGACTGCTGCACTTCACCTGCAGTTAGCCAGATATTTCCTGCGTCATGTCTGCACTTCTCTGCATTATTTTGGAGGTGCTGATATTTATTTTCATCTCTGTAAGTACCTTCTTTTTCAGTTACTGGAGACATCTCCATTTCTGCTACTGCTGTGTCTCCACAGTGATGATAATGACAATGACACAATTTTCTTCTCCTTTTCCTTTTTCTGTTTTTGTGAAGCCATTTTTCATGGCCTTCTTTGATCCAGACTTTGTTGTATTTCTCATCTATCACAGTGTTTTGTCGTAAGGGGTTATGAGATATGTGATACTTTCCTATTTTTCTAATCCTGAATGACTCATCCAAGGACACTTTGTTTTGATTTTTTGCAAGGTCACAATTTCTGAAGAGGGAAACATCACTTAACAGGGGTATTGTATAGTTGCACACATTTTTATCCACTTCTACTTCATAATCACCACACTCTGAAGTAGGTCTTTTTGTAAAATCTGAGACTAAGATATGGTTAGATTCAGTTTTATGGTGCAAATGAGGTATGTTCGGTTGATGCTTGGGCTTTTCTTGGCTTTCACTTGCTCTCGATGACTTAAAATCAAAATATAAAGGATTACAGCTATAAGAAATGGATGGGTCTGTACTTGTGTAAATTAACATTTCTGATGGCCACTGAAGAATATTTGATCCATATTTGCTAAGAACAGGAACAAAGGGTTGACAGGGTCTCTTGTATACATCCGGTTTGCTTTCTGGGGCTCCGCTACCTTCTTCAGACAGCGATGGGACTACTGCATCTGCCCCCAGATTTTTTATTTCCATTTCAGTTGCAGATGGATCACTGTTCCTGTCGTTGCAGTTTTCCTCTGCAGCATCCTGCAGAGAGGAGCAGTCCTCCCCAAGCTCCTGCCCGGGAGCTCTGTTTGCCTGCAGCTCGTGCCCACTGCCGTCCACGGGCAGGACCTGAGCACTGTCTGCAGCCAGGGGCAGGGTTTGCTCCCCTGAGTCGGCCACACTGACATCCACACCCTGGCCATCCGTGTCTGAGGACACCAGCTGCTTTGAGTGGGCCATGGCAGGAGGAGCAGCTGGGCTCTCCAGCAGCCTGCTCTCCTCACTGGACAGCTCTTTCGACTCCTCAGCTTCAGCAGCTTCTGCTGTGTCTGTGCATTTTCCCACCAGTGGGTGAAAACAGTTGTGTTTCTCCTCAGGGCATACAACTATTTCTGCTGCTGAAGGAGACTGAAGGTTGCATGTTCCTGGAACAAACCTGCTCCTTCTGCTAAGTCCATGCTCCATGGAGGTTTCCTCATTAAACTCATAGAAAACAGCAGCTGAAGACTCCAGTTTGACTGCTGCTTTCTTAGGAAAAGCAAAGGAGAACCCAACTCTGTGTCCTTGAGCTCCTTGAAGCTGATCTCCACATTTGCTAGGGTCGGATTGATGACTACCTACATCTCCGGGGGTTGAAGAAATAACAGAGGCAATGTCCTTGCAATTCTGTGCATCGTGCATTAATGTACAGCTGAAATCCTGGCTTTTGGCAGAATCTATGGCAGCACTTTTGGGGATATCATTGCAATCATCTTGCACAGTCACTGTGGTGGATTTGAACATAGGGCCACTTCCAGGAGCACTAGGAAGGAAAATAAAACTTTGAGTCAATACTGTTCAGAGAACTGCTGGCAGAAACATGGTATGACACTGGTATTTCAGGGAGCTTTTTCAGGGAAGAGGAAGACTCTGTGGACATGTACATTTAGACTACAAAAAAAATGCCATATTTTATAATAAAGATGACTAGTATTAGAAAAATAGAATGAATAAATGTTATGCTCCCAGCTCCTTCATGTGAAGTTATCAGCTCCTGCAGAGTAGTTAACTTTTCCTAGACACACTGGCAGGCCAAAGAAGATATTTTCTGTCTCCACAGAAATCTTGCTTCTCCTCTCAGCAGACCACCATGGTTACAACACTGACTACAGATAGCAGTTTTACATTCCTTCATGCTACAAAATATATTAAAACAGAGGGTGCTTCATGGAGCACTTTTCTCATAGTCATCATTGCAGTGGCTGCTGCTCTGCCCACAGGCAATCCCCCAGCAGCTCCCATCCTATTTGTGTGCATAAACCAAACCATCACCATCTCAGCAATTTCTTTCATGGAGAAATAAAACTGGGGAGAGGATTTCAGCTGCCAGAAGTAAAGTAAGTGATTCATCCCTCTTGTGAAAAAATTTATTACTGTCTACTTCTGTTCTTCATTTCATGTCCTCTTCCCATCTGTTCTATTTGACTTAATAGGAAGCAAAGAGAAGAGCAGAAAGTGTTTAAGCTGACAATTTTCCAGGATCCACAGAAGCTGCTCAGCACTAGGAGTAATGGACCTATGTCAAAACCATTTGTTTGTTTGTTTTAGCCAAATCACTCTGTGTTACAGTGCAGAGCAATACTCACTGATGAGTCATTGGTAAAACTTGTAAATGTCATTTAGGATCCCAGGAAATGCTGAGATGAAGAATAATGCCTTTTCACCAGCAGGTCTAGAAATTAAGGTGGAGGTTTTACGAGAAAGGAATTCCTCATGAGAATTCCTGCCTTGCCCGGTTCTTTATAAATTTGAAATATATATTAAATCCACACACAAACCCTTTCTTTCAGAGAATAAAATGGTGACTTTTACAAAACCAGTCTAGAAAATGCCAGTTTAAAAAATCCTATATGTCTGTCTATGTCACACCTCCAAGGATGCAAAGTGGTAGTAAATAGCAATTATGAAATAGATTACTCAGACTCAGACAGGAAATCTCCTTCAGGAACTAGCAAAAGGATATTTAAAAGAAACCCCAAATAATCCAGAAACAGCAAAAGCTTGCAAAATCCGTGCTTCCCTAGCATGGAAAAAGGGAAACAGTAAGTTCCTCTTTCTCATGCAACATGCAAAATTCAGGTTTTTGAGCATGTTTAGGAGGAATGATACCTAATATACTCAAGTATAAAATATGGACACTTAAAACAGTCATGGAGGAGAAAGGGTCCCCACATGAGTGATCATAAGAAGATGGAAAAGTTAGGTGCTGTGCTGCTCCTGTCAAACAGAGCCCGTGACATTCATGTTCCATCCACCTGCTTGTTCAGGCTTTGTCTCAGGACACTGCCCACCATCCAAACTAGGGATAAGAGACTATTTCTGAACAAGAAATATATTTCTGAACTTCTCTGTTAGTTCATCTGGGGAGGGGCAAAGGCTGAATAAAGAGAAAACATTTGCACATGAGCATCTACATTTTTTTTTTCTTCAGAGAAAACACTGTGACAAGTACATATATTTTCAGTGGCTTATCAGTGTCAGAACTGTGTCATATTTTGAGAATTCAGCCACAACTAGAAAGCTCAATACTAATTTCAATAGCTTGCCTAGATACAATACTAAAAATGTACTGGCAACAAGGAGTCACTTCTGCAGAGGGAGGTAAACACACTGCTGAGCAGGGGAAAAGGAACACTTACCTTTTAATATAAAAAATCCAGCTATTGAGATCTAAAGCTAGGTTTCTGGATGCTTTCCCAGGCGAGCATTTTGAAAACTAAATCGCAGAGATCTGTTACATCCTAGAGAGACAGACTGTGTTCCTCACCTCATCAATGAAGTAGTGTCAGCCTGCAAATGCATGACCTAGTTCACTCAGCTTTCAACCAAAGTGCCTGGTTTTATGAAATATATATGAAACACATCTTTTTTTAAACTAAAAATATGTGTCATTTTAGCTCAGCTGAAAAAGCAATGTTAAACATTCATTCCTGCACACAGTGTGAATCAAACACCATGCACAGAATGCTTCCAAAATGCTCTAAAAACACATGTGTGTGGCTACAGCCAAGGGTCCCCTGCATCCCACAGCACCAGCTAACAGTGGAGGGCTTATTTAAAAGGTTTTTTTTGTTTGTTTGAGCAGCTATGGACTTACCAGGTTCTCTGTTTCCTTAGCTCAGCTAGCTTGTGCAAACGTTGAAGGGCTTTCTCCTGTTTTCTTTCATCTTTCCGTGACTTAGATGCTACATTCCGAGCAAACTCCCTCTGTTTCAGTTCCTTCAGTCTCTGCAAGAAACAGCCACACAATGCACATAAAAACCCCTGGGATGAGGAACGTTGCAATGACAGTTACTTGCTGGTAAGTGCTCACAGCATGAACCTGACCATTCAAAGAAATTTAAGGATTTCAAGGCAATAACCAAAATACCTAGAGATGCTAGAGATAGGTTAGCCAGGCTAGAGACAAGCTAGCAAATTTTACTGTAGCTTTTGTGATGGCATAGACCAGCCTCAGTAGGATGAGGCAAAGTTCACCCAGAATTTTGTTCATGATTCTTCCCCAGAACATTCCCCACAGCATAACTCCTTCTTGAGATTCAATAAACAACGAGACCACTCCAGGTATTTTTCTGCAAAGCCTCTCAAAAGCCTATTGACCCCCCAGATGATATTAAATCTGGATTTTTTTCTTGCCTGAGATGCTGGGCATGGCACTTATCACTGCTGCTCTGTGGAAGGTCCCTGCCAGCTCTTCTCTCCAGATCACCACAGCTCCTGTGGCCCTGCCCTGCTGTGTTATCAGCATGCCAACACCTGCACAGCTCCTGAGAGCTCCTGTCCTGCCATCCCAGGCATTATTAGAGAGGGAGTCTCCAAGGGATGTGATGATCAGAGAGGTCCTGCATTCTGCAATGGGGAGATGGTGCCTCTGAAGGAGCCTGTGTTTCCTGCTCTCACTGGTGTCTGACACAGCACTTACACAGATACCAAGGTGCAAGCCAGGGTCTCCTGTGATTTTATCTGCAGCCTGCTTCTTTGGAGGGAAATGAAAGTGCTCAGCTCTGATTCTCCACACACAAAAAAAAGGAATCTTGTTTTCTTTATATCACAGAAGGACAATCTGCAGGGTCCTCCCTGGTTCTTCATGCCAGCTAAATGTATTCCAGTAGGTCCCAAACCCCACTGGTCCTCAATGTGCCCCAATTATGGCTCACATCATCTCACAAAACCATAATCTCACAATTCTGGAAAGAACTCAGTAACCCTTTTAGTGTCCAGGGCTAATGACTGGCCATGAACAGTGGCCACAGTGATTTGTAAAAGCAAAAACTAACTTCAAATTCTTTGAGGGGTATTAAGGGCTTTTGTTACCACTGCTGGCACACATAACAGATACACAGAATAGAGTTTGCAAAATACTGTCAGCAGCATCCTCCTGCTCCCTCTCAATTCTTTTTATTTCACCCCCTTTGTGGATTTTTCTTTGCTCTATTCACAGAACAATGCCTCACACATACTTTCACGCACTTCTTCCCTGGGAAGGAGGTCAGTCACTCCACCAGGCTCCACAGGGAAGTGACCACAGCTCCAAACCTGCCAAGAGCTGAGGGACCAGCTGGCTCTTGGTGATACATGGATTAGTTTTAGGTGGTTCTGCAAGATTCTGAATTAGTCTTTGCCATTTTGGGTGATGGTAGCACTACTTGGGCAGTCCATTCAATGCCAAGAAATAAATACAGAGAAACATGCAGAGAAACCAAACTTGCAGAAAAAGTACCACTCTCTATTTTCAAGTTTTGCATTCTTTTTCAAATGCCTGGATATCCTTGATAGATAGAGAAAAATAATCTGAAACATAATCACATCTTCCACCATTTATATTTTCTAAATATCAAATTTTTCTACTGATAAAGATTTGTTTTATTGTGCTAATACAGTGTAAATAATACAGTTATAAGTACACTCAAAACTAGATGTATGAGATATTTTTTTTTCCCAGAAAAGGAATACTTGAAATGTGGAGCATCTTTGTTGAACATATCTTACCCTTGTGCACTCCTGTTTTCCTAGATAGCATGATACTGACCCTGCCTCCCACCAGCCACTCATGAAACATGAAGTACCTCATTTCATACACAACTTCTAAGTACTCAAAACACAAGAGAAGAAATTTACTCCTTCACCTCCTCACCTCCAGCCCTTGGCACTTGAAGAGATGATTTAATTGCATTTTGTTGAGTACAATTTTTTTTCAGGGTTTTTTTTCCCCTCCAAGGCTAAGGAAAGAAGTAAGTGAGAAGGGAACAAAAGGAAAATAGGGTGCTGTCTCACATGGTTAAAAAGGAGATGAGGTGTACACAAATCCATAGTGACCTCCCAGCTGCAATGCTTTTCTGCAATTACTAGGATGATTATAATTAGTGATTTGAGTGCAACCTGGTTTTGAACCCTTTAGTCTGCAAGTTAGCAGCACTCCATGCCTGCTCTCAATTTTTAAGTAATTAAAATTGTTCTCCTTGGATGGCTACAAGTAGGTGAGGCACAAGTTTTGTGTGCTCAGCCTTTGGCTGCTCTTCTGTTCTGGAGAACTCCTGGTTCCAGAGCTCCCCTTCTGTCAGACCTCCCTTTCCTGTACAGAAAACCGGTCTTTGCAGAAAATGCACCACTTACACAATGGGCTCTGGTTCTTTTCTTCTCACAACTGGTATCTCAGTCTTTCATGGAGTCCTTTAACAATCTGCAAAGATTATACCTTGGCAACTCCCGAGGTCTTTATTCTGCAAATGCATATCTAAGTGGAATTCCTTCTAGCTCTAAACCACAAGACATGCACCTGGTGTTAAAAAAAAAATGCTATCTCCTTTAAATAAAAGATCACCTAAATGAGTAATTGCATCCCTTCTGTCTTTTCTTTTTTTGATACTGTAGTTATTTTCTACTTTGGTTTTTTTTAGCCATGTGATAACTATCACCACCTGCATTCCCTTACTGCACTCAGTCATGCTCGGGATTGCTGGCACTGCATTTATGCTGCCCTTAGTTGCAAATCATTGGTTTCACTTGAATTATGAAAATGGAATCAATCAATCCATTAGTTCAACCAATCATACCATTAGTCCATGCATTCTTAGCATCAGAAAGAGCCCCCTAAAGTTGTTCAAAGTAAAAAGCAGCAACAGAAAAACAAGTGTGACGTGTCCCTGTAAACCATATTTTTCCTTATCATGTTTCTGCCTTTTGATGTGGCAGAGCTGTTCACTAATGCTAACTTCAATAGTTAGTTTAATGCCTGGTATGTTTGGTTTTTTCCATGGATCAGTAGGCAAATAATTAGCAGGCAGGGATACTGTATTGGATTCCCTCCTGCATTTTCCTCTGCTTATAAAGCAGCTCAGAACGTGTGTGACCCAGCCAGCAGAGTTCAACCAAGAGTTCACAATGAATAATTAAATGACATTTCTCCAAGAGACCTAAATGCCTTCATCATTATCCTGGTACACTGCATTGCCACGTTGGAGGTGCAGAGCACAGGCGCCCTCGGTTTGCAAATGGCTTTGCCCAGCCTGAAGGGATGGGTGGATGGAAGGCTGATCCTGATTCTCCAGCCTTGTAATGTGATCCTGCAACTGGGCTGCTTTCCCTGGGGCAGGAGCTGGGTCATTTTAACGAATCTGACTGTAACACAGGGCCTGAAGCAGAAATATTCCACGAACTTCTGAAAAGCTCAGTCAGGTATCAGTGCACAGCTGGTACATCCTGCTGAGCTGGGGCTCGTCAGTCCAGATGAAAACCCAAGACTTTTCCAGGCTCCTGTGTACCTGTAACTATCCATGAGATGGCCCCAGGAGCTCCAGACTCAGGTGTGGCTGCATTTCACTCACACACATAGAGCTTGGGTGTTCCCAGACTTGCTGTGGAAGACAAGTGTAAGAAAAACCAAGGGAATCCAAGAGGATTTCCAACAGGACCCCATTCCTGGTCTCTTCACTTCACCCTTGTCTTCCCCAGTTACCACACAGACAGTTCATTTCAGCATGCTGCTTTTCAAAAAGTTTCCTAATTATGAGTTTCCTAATTCTCCCATGCATTTTATAGTAGAGAAACCACTAGAGAAGCCCAGACTTTGCTGCCAGAGCCAGGTGCCTGAAATCCCCCTCTGGATCAAATCCCCTCAAAACCAAAGACACATTATGGCATTACATGACTTCTTACATCATTATTACAAGCCTTTTGCCACCCTGAAAAGTGGCTGTTGGCTTTTTATTTTTTTTTTTCTAAACTCAAGATTTAAACATTTGCAGCAACAGCCCTTTAAATTAATGGACCTTCAAGACAGAGAAGGCATTAATTAATAAATAGACCCAGGACAGCAAAAGCACATAAAGGCTGAATAGTGAAACCCAACTTACATGAATACTATGGCATTAAGGTGATAGAATGAGGGAGGTGGGAACCCCAGCCTCAAATAATGTTGTAACTTTGAACATATAACTTAATGTTGTCAGAACTGACTCTGAAGAAAAGCAGTGAGACTTTTAACAAAGTTTATGAGACTGAAGTGGAAATCATAACAAGCATCAGGATGGATACTGGCTCTCTCAGTGGTGCTAATATCTCACAGAAATAGCAGCCATCCCACCAGCACAAAGGCATCATCCGAGGACTGCTTATTCAAACAGGCTCTCATAAACCACCCAGTGCAAAGCTTCTCCAGGAACAACTTTAACAGGGTCAAGAACCAATGGGAACAGTTTTTATAACAGCAGGAGTCAGAAAGATGTCCATCAGGGGATTTTAGGGCAGTGCACTTCAGATATTATTATGCTAATTGGCTTTTGACCTTAGATTAACAATTAAATTACGTGGACTTTTACAATGCTGAAAATACATAAGCCATAAATTCATTTTCTGATCAATGGAAGTATAAAATTACAGAATTTAACAGCCATGACATCAAATTTTGATGCTTTATTGTCTTTTCATTTTATCAGGAAAAATTACTGTATTCCCAGTAGTCACTAAATCATTAATTTATGTGGGTTTAGCTTTTAAAAATAACTCATCAAAATAAAAGGCCAAGCCCACTCCTCCTCCACCTGCCCAGCCAGGGACAGGCTGGGATCATGAAGACATGGGATCTTCAGTGCTAAATGTGCATCCCAAGCCCAGCAGGAGCTTCTCCAGGTCCTGTCACTCCCTTTGTACCCTGAAAGGAGCTGGATGCCCACTGCAGCTCCTTCCTGCCCTTCAAAGATTTCCTAATTACCTTAACATGGGCAACATGGGTTGGTAGTTCAGCACAGTGGAGAAGTGGGACATAAATGGCATTTGGATTTAAAAAAAAAAAAAACAACCTCTTCCCTCTAAAACTGTACATGATACAAAACATATTTTAATAAAGATTTTTTTGCTTGTATTCATCTTTTTAAAAACCTCTATGATATGTAGTGAGTATTAATATGAGTGTTGCTTAGCTTCCAATGATGATTGTAGAAGCTGTGCATATTCCCCTGTCTCTGAATGCTGCAGGACTGCTGTCAGTAACTCCCTGTTAGCTGAGATAGAATACTGCTGCTTTATGTGAATTATGGTGCAGCAAACAGAGTGACAAGAACTCATCAGATAAACACTTGTCACACCAAACCACATTAATATCTTTCACAAAGAGGATCGAGCTTAATCAATTATAAATAATAACTGACTAGAACACAGCTCATGTAACACCTGTAAACGCTCAAATGGGGAATGAAATATGCCATTTAAAGCAGAAAACATTGCTTACTAAGATGTAAAATGCATATATTTTCCTTATGTCTTCAGTGGTTTGTGAGAACATATATATATATATATATTTATATATATATTTCTGTTCTNTTATTTTAAAAAAAATAATTCCCCTCTTGTAAAGATTAGAGGAAAATATTAAACCTCCAAGAAAACGATTCTGTAATACCCAAAGAATTTACCCTGCTGGTGCTGCAGGCCTTCCCTAGCAGAAGTTACACATTATTTCTGTTATTTCCACAGAAAGAAGAAATGAAAAATATGAAGCTAAAGAAGAAATGAATAGACATTTTTCCTTCTTTCCCATGCTGCCACCAGGGAATGAATTGCTGTGATAGCTTCCTAAAAGACATGAGGAACAAGGGGGTCTTTTTAACAGCAGCCCACAACTCCATGGGGAGTGGCTGACCAGGGTAAGGGACAGCTGCCTGCCAGGGTGGTGGCACCAGGACATGTCACTAAGAGGGGCTGGGGCATCTCCAGCCCTGCAGAAATCCCAGAATTTAACCCAAAAAGCCCCATTGACTGATCTTGTCTCAGTGAGTGAGAAGGCTGTGATTCCCTCCAGACACCATTTGTGGGATTTCTCTCTTGTGCAGGATTTACCTCCTCCCATTATCAGCATATAACCACACTGGCCAAACTCTTTGCTTTTAAGAAACCTCTAAAAAATAACATTAATTATTGCTGGCTTAGCAATAACTTCCAGTTTGTTCCAAGTTCTGCCTGCCTCTACCTATGGCTGTTTGCATCTCATGTTGAGCTGCAAAATTTAAACCTTAAATACCAAGAGCTCCACAACTTTGCAACAGAACCCCACAGTAAATGATGAGATATTAGGCCTTCCAGATGACAACAAACAACACACAGGCTGTGAATAATCCTTTTCTGCTCATATTTCTACCTCAGATTGCAGCCATTCCCTCCTGATGGTCTTTTAATATTAGAAGAAATCTAGCACATGGTTAGATGCACACATACCACACATATTTATATGCAGGATTTAAAAGCAGCAGGTCCTTGCAGCCCATAATATTCCTGGAAAGGTTGATTCAGTAGATGTGAAACTGCTCTTTTTCTAGCACTGTCATGAGCATCATCCCATGTTTGGAAGGAAGTGGGGATGAATTAAGAGGAAAGGAAGGTTGGTATTGCTTTACCCATCCATCATGGGCCTGATGGGAGGCAGGTGATGAGAAGATGAGATTCTTCATGACTCACATTTTTCACTAACTTTAAATGAATTGATGGGATGCAAATTTTCTCAGACAACTCCGAAGCTGCTCATAATCACACTTGTACAATACACAGTGGTACACTTTGTTGTGTAGTCTGCAAGAGAGAGCTGTTGAGACAGCTTTTACATTTAGATCTACCAATACATATAAAATACATGTATTATGTTATACAACTGAAAATTTATATTTTCTAATTTTCTAATATAAAGACTGAAATTAATTTTTCATGAAACATAATTAGTTTTTGAGACTACACACTTGTGTTGAAGCATCTTGTGAAGTGTCTCAAGTTAGATTTTCCTACCTAACTTTATGGGGAAAAAATAAATTACTCTTGAGCTTAAAATGAAAAGCAAAACCTAATGAAAACATTACTGTTTCAGAATCATGAGGAAAAACAGAACATTAAATGTTTTTCACACTTGCACCTGTAAGATACACGAAAGCTAGTTATGCTTGATGAATATCTCACTAATTACTCTTGATTATGTAACTGCAAAAGATGTACATGGGAGCAATAGAAGGAAGAAGAAATTTCTTAGTTCTTATTCTTTTCCTTCTCAAATTATCTGCCAGAAACAAACACATACTTCATTATGGGATGATTAATGCTTTTCCCAGCACAAGAAGCCTCACTTGATTTGACATCCTTCTGGTGCCTGTGCATTTCTGCTCCTCTCCAGCATCCCCTGCTGCAGGATGCAGATAGCACTGTGGCTCCAGGACTTTGACAAACAGCAGGTTCTGAGGCATAAATTAACACTTCTGTTGCTTTTGTTTTAAGGTAACTATGTTTTCTACAGTTGACTTAATGGCTGCAGTGTTGCCATTGTGCAAAAACATTGTTTTAAGCTCTCAGAACTGCTGAGCGTTGCACACTGAATATTTCACTGTGATAGCTACTAACCACATGTGTAACAACAGCCTGGGCTTATTGCAAGCTGCAGGGTATTTTTTGTTAGCTTCAGCAAAAATCAGCTGAATATTCCATAAATATTAAGGACACACAAAGGAAACAACAGAGAAATACAAAATTAGCATTTCACCTATCAAAATAATTTTACCAGATAATGAAAAGAGCATGAAGCTGACACAGGCTTCTGGAAAGTGATTACAGAGCCTCTAGTTTAAAGGTACTTATTTTCGTAATTTTAGGCCTTATACTTCTCTTGAAGTCAATGGGGAAGCTCAGAGGGAAGAACACGTTTCAAATTCACCATGCAAGTTTTCAGCAGCACTTAAGAAAGCTTCCTTAGTCACAAAGATTTAAGACAAGATTGGTACACGTCATTTCTTTAAGGTTCACTGCACCATTTGGGATTCTAATAATTAAAAAAAACACAAAAAAACCCAAACAAACCAAAATCACATGCAATGTTATAAATCCTGACAAGAAATGTTTAATCCTAGTATTGTTAGAGGAAAGGGCTTAACTCCAGCCCTCTGGGAAGACCCAGGTACGTGTAAGTGACCTGAGCAGCTCTTTTTCCCAGCTCTGGAGGGACAAACCAGCATGGATCATTTCAGACATCAGGTGCCATTCCCTGATCCCACAATATTATCCATCACTATTCCTTTCCCTCCAGCAGTGAAGTTTGTGCATCCAGAATAATCTTTCTGAGCATTGCATGTCCAATATTTTCTAATTTGACTTTACTGCAACCAAAATATTGATTCAAGGAGACACTGCTTTCTGATATTTTCAGGTGGGCACCAGTCACTGAATGAGAAATGTTGATTTGTGCTTTATTTTCTGGCCAGTTACAATTTTCTATGCATAAATACTGACAGCCCCACAACATTTCTTGTCGAGTCTATCCAGAGAGCCCTAAACTAATGGAAAAATCTCTGCCTGATCAGCATTCATATTCCATAAGCCATTTCACAGGAGCAACCACTTCTTCACCAAGAAGTCCTCTCAGAGGAAGGTCACCTCTGCACCTCTTTGGAGAGGGAAAATTGGATTTCCCTTTAGAATGGCTCTGCAGTGGGATTAGGTTACAAAATGGATTCTCCCATCAACACACAAGATTGGATGGCTCAGCTGTTAAAGCTGCTTTTTGCTCATTTTGGAGCCACTTTGCTGTTTTCTGCAGGAATAATGTACTTGGTACCTCTGATTTCTTTGAGACTTCATCCAACAACTCTTCACTCCAGTGCCCTCCAACACCTACTGGTGTCCACTGGGATTTATCAGCTTTTGCACTGTGTCTCCAGCACTGAAGTTCTCTGTAGGATGCTGCTGCTGTTCTGATTTTTACCCTGTCCTGGCTGCAGGAGGACACATACCCTTTCTACAAGCAAATTAAAAATTGATAGCAGACACTTTTAGTCTATTTTATTTTAGTTTCAGCCTCTTTGGTCACTGACATTTTAGGAAGGTCTGCCACAGAGACTTGAAATGAACCTACCAAATCTTAAATCTTTCTAATCTCTACAACGTGCATAGTGACCAAAAATGAGGAATTAATATTTACAGTTAGGTCTTCTAAAGGTTATTTCCCATAACCCTTGAAGGATATGCTAATAACTGATGGGCTGAAGGAGACACATGAATTCCCCCAAAGTGAGCTCTTTATTTTAGTTCTTTATGTCAGAGCTAAATCACAATCTGTTTCTCATATCAGTTTTATATTGGATCACTGAGCCATTTGAAACCTCTGCTCACAAATTGCTTCTCATCAGCAGGATCTGGTCCCTGCCAGAATCATCCCAGGACCATGACAAGCTTCCCCAAAAATTTGACCAATTAAAGCTGGGACAAGAATGAGCCTTTGCAAATTTTAAAACACCTCAGCCACAGCAAAATAGCACAGATAAAATCTTACTTATCCTTAAGCCAACTTTGTAATACTGTACACACAGAGCCCTTGGAGGAAAACACCAGATTACAGAAAAAAATCTTAAATATAAAGGCTGCATCTTGCCAGGCAAGAACAATTAATATTGTGATTTGATATATGTTTTCAATTTCAATGATGCAGATGAAGTATGCTGCAAAGTAACTCTGGAAAAACACCACTGACATTACCATGAAAAGAAAAAAATATGTTGGGCCAGCAAGTCAGTATTTATGTGCATCTTCTGCTGCCCCACTGCTTCTGCAGAGTGAAATCTTAGTAGCTGCAGAGCAGGGATGTGTGCACCACCATGCTATGCTAATAAAGTGTTCCTTTAATTATCAGTAAACCACAGCTTGGAGGCTGCTGTGGGAAACCAGGACTGTAACAGAGTGTGACAGAGACTCCCAAAAGGACAAGCACCAGTTCACAGCAGGGGCCTTGAATGTGGGAGGAATGGGATGGCAGCAGGGTCCCTGGGCTATAAACAACTCACTAATGCTACATTACTGCTTGCTAGAGGAATGCAGCTTTAAAAAAATGGATAAAAGTGAGTTCAGGGATAAGAAGGAAATGAAGGCATGGTGAGGCCACATGCAGAGTGCTCTGTCCATTTCTGGGCTCCTCAGACAAGCCAGACAGAGCTCCTGGAGTGGGTGCAGTGGAGGGTGACAGAGATGATGGAGGGACTGGAGCATCTCTCTTGAGGAAAGGCTGAGGGAGCTGGGACTGTTCTGCCTTTAGAGGAGATGAGGAGGAGCTCATCCCTGCCTGTTCTGCCTTTAGAGAGATGAGGAGGAGCTCATCCCTGCCTGTCAGTGTCTGCAGGGATGTGGGAGAGGATGGACCAGGCTCTGCTCCATGGTGCTCAGCAACGGGACGAGAGGAGTGGGCAGAGACTGATGCACAGAGAATTCCACCTGAACATGAGTGTCAGGAAAATTAATCTACAAACACCAGAGGTTTATGTCCAAAAAGGAGACAGAGGAGTCCTTTTTTGCTTTATTCGAATAAAGGGAGAGGCCATGGGACATTCCCCTGGGATCTCATTTCCCTATCTCTTTCCTCATTGGCTGAGGTACTTGAGAGGTACAGACTTCCCGGAACACCTGATACCTGAAATCCCCCTCTAATGTATAACCCTCTCTTAATTTTTAATTCTTATACAATTCATAGTTTTCCCCTGTTGCTTCTTTCTACATCCAATTTCATCGATCAGCAAACCTAGTTTGTAAAGGCAAATATCTTTTTCCATTCATCAATCAGTGGAATCCATCCCATTGTTTATCTCTCAGTGCTAGACTTATCTACAAGCAGATCCACAGCTTGTTTGTAAAGACAAATTCGACATTCCTTTCATGAGGAAGAACTTCTTTCCTGTGCAGTGACCAAGCACTGAGCACATTTCCCAGAGAGGCTGTTGTGGCTGTATGTTAGGGGATTAACCCTTTGAGTGGTGGTAATCAGACACACAGCAACGTGGTCTCTCTCAAGATAGGAAAGAGACAATTTATTGTAACATTACACTCCTTATACACACTCAGGACACTAACTCAAGACAAAGCACTAGCTTACTGGTCCAGAGAAAGTAACACCTCTTTCCCAGGCTTTTCTCAGGTATCCAGCAGGTGTTTTCAGCTTGGGAAAAGCCCTAGCTGAGCCTGAGAAAGCTGGTCTGGAAAAAT
The DNA here is from genome assembly GCA_013397375.1 of Toxostoma redivivum. Lineage (NCBI taxonomy): Eukaryota > Metazoa > Chordata > Aves > Passeriformes > Mimidae > Toxostoma > Toxostoma redivivum. The sequence goes on from VXBI01009545.1 coordinate 1,706,943, forward strand.
CCTCACAGGAGGTTTTTCTGGGCCTGACAGCCACAGGCTCTGGGATGGCCCTGCCTGAGCAGGGCGGTTGGACCAGGTGACCCACTGTGGTCCCCTCCAACCTGACCCATTCAGGGATTATGTGAAAAAGCCTCCAACATATGCAAAAATTATTATTTATAAATTATTATATACAGCAAATTTGACTACATAATCATGAATCACTGGATAAATAGCAACGAAGTGGAACATTTATTTGTGCTAGTAAACACATAAAAATGTCCCCAAATAGACCTGAGTGACGAGAAAGAAACCATCAACATAAACTTCACCTTCTTCCTGACGAAGAGGATACCAACATTGTGCTCCCCCCACATGAAGAACTCATGTTGCTGACAACTTGTAATGACACCTCGATTTTCTTCTTCAGGAGGACCATTAGCACCAGAAAAGAATCAGACACTAGAAAGCTTATTATATCTGTATCATTATCAGAAATGAGCTCTTATAATTAGATAATCTGGACTGTAAGTGCCTGTAGGATCATAATTGGCCTAATAATAATTCTTTCAGTAGGCTGATGGGACTTTTGTTCAAGCTAAACCAACAAATTCCTGGCTTTGCATGCTGGGTGTGTTTCTTTCACCCCCTCAAGTGCAGAAGGTGTTTGGCTGGGTACCTGGAGGAGCACATGACAGAGCTGATGATGGGTACAGCAGGTCCAGCTTTCTGTTTTGATATAACCCAGAAGGAATTCATGACAACATTTCTTTACCTCAGTCAGATATGAACCTATCAGGAGATAATTTGCCCTTGATTAAGAATCACCAGGAAATTAAGAAAAACAATAATTAACTAATTACGTAAAGCTCATTACCGAATGGAAATGTACCCAAATCTCAGTCCACAGTCTTAAAGGCAGAAAGCAATTCCTAAGGAAAATTGACATTATCCTGTTGTATCTTTTCTTTACAATAATGACAGCAAGGATAGAAATCCATCCACTTGCATGATACAGGCTCTGATTTACAAGGAAGGCAGCACAGAGCACAACCTACAGCACTGAACTCTGATATCTGAACTGCCATAAGCTCAAGGTTTGATGAAAAGAAGAAAAAAACATAAAAAGCCATCTATCTGGCACATAAATAACAGGGGCAATTAACTAGGTGGACCTTCTGTATATCTCAGCAGAAGACAGATTTGAAATGCCTATACTCCATGTGAAGGTATTTCTGAATAAAACACTGCCACAGAAAATGGAAAATAAGAGCAGAAGCTTTATCATCTCAAGGTCAACGCAACTATTTGTTTACAAAAGTTTAAAAAGTGCCTCCCTCTCTTTCCCTACAGCAAACTCAAAGAAACAAAGTACTCAGCAACTAAGAACCATCAATGAGAGCTGTGAAACCCTTGCCCACTTTTCCTACAAAGCCAAGGAGAAATAAAAAAGAATCTTATTGTAAGAACTCCCAGCCCTGCAAACAAACCTCTCACCATCCTCAAGCACCTCACAAGCACTGCTATAGCACTCCACAATTAATAAGTATTCACAGACCAGATTATCTGCTTTTGCACAAGATTTACACTATTGAAACAGGTGATTTTGTTGGTCTTTAATTTGGCAGGAGCACCCTGTGAGTGATGGCCCTGTTTTCCTGGTTGATTCACCAAAGTAATTGTCTTTTTATTTTTGTCAGCTGCACAAAGCTTTTTCTTTCTAGACAGTCTTATGGGCATTCTTAGTGAAGATCAGAGGAAAGCCTTTTCACAAATTTGGGTTAAAATTTCTTTATGTATTTCTTTTCCTATGAATAGCTATAGAAATACAGAGGTAAATCATGACACTTCCTTCTATCCTACCAAAACTTTGGCTGTTTTCTCCATAGGTTGTCTCCCATGGAAACACAGATGTTTTAGATACCTGTTCCCAGCCTTCACAACATCCCTTAAAGTAGGCTGGCCTCAAATTGTTACTTCTGCCTTAACATTCCCACATTCCTTCTTCAAGAATTCTTACCAAAATACTGCAGTGCCTCTGGGCTGGGATAGGAAAAAAAACCAAAACAAAACAGGAAGACACTTGTTTTTTCCTTCCACATGCTCTCCCTTTTTCTTTTGCAAAATTGCCACAGATGATGCTTAGGAAAGGTTTATAAAAGCAGCACTTTTTTCTCTCCACACATTTTGGATTTATTGTTGGAATTCTCTCTCTCTCAATGCCATCAAAGTGACTCATCCTTTATGAAAGTCTTGAACCCATTCATCAAAATGTCATCCTCCAGAACTGTTTCTTGCCTGGTTGTGCAGGATGCACCTACATAGCCACAGAGAGACTCAAAAAGGCTAAGGAAATTCATCAAGTTCCAAAGCTTAGACAGCTCCTGAAAAAAACTTATAGACTACCTCTAATATAAATATACATACATTAAAAAGTCTTCCAGTTACAGTAAAAAGCACAATTCAGCAGAATTTAAGCTGAAAGATGGACCAATCCCTACCAGAGTGACACAAAACCTCAGCACATGCATGCACAGTGCAGGGAGTGGTGGGAATTGTGTGTCATTAAAGGAAGGCATGAACAAACAGGCTTCAAACAAAGAAAAGCAGGAGACCCATTCACCATTTCTGGCCTTCACTCAGATTTATTGTACTGCCCAAGGTGCCAAACAAAACAGCTTCAGACTCTGCCTGAGAATCGAGTCAGTGGGAAGCAGCTGCCATGAAAAACCTTGCACAGTACTGACACTGCATCTCACTTCTGATTGGAGACTTCTCAGAATGGGCTGCAACCCCCATGGCCCATTTCATGTTGTTCTGTCTTAACACAGGCACAGAGATCAGCAAAGTCCTAGATCACTCCCAGAATAAGGCAGGAGAGCAGTTCAGTCTCATCACTCAAAATATTTCTTCAGATGAAGTGGGGGGCAAACATGAGGGCTTCTTCCAGGGCCATTTCCCATTTCACCATTCTGCAAAGGCAGCACCAGAGCCTGGTTTGTACAGCAAAACCTGCACCTGGACTTGATAGGAGATTCCCAAATTTTGGGGAAGCAGGTCCCCAGGTGAGCTGCTGGCAGACAACTAAAGCTCGTCCTTGATCCCAATGCTCGAATTTGTATTAAAGGAAATCACTTGCTAAAAAAATCACTGAAGATGGAAATAAAATTATAGCTAATTAGTTTTAATAAGTTGGTAAAAGTTCTGTAGTGTTTTCTTTCATCATGAAGTCTTAATGTATAGCACTTTGCTGCACAGATTGAATGGAGTTATGCCTTGAAACTGTATCTTACACTAAAGTTTCAGCACTGTTTTTCCCCTCTAAAATTTAAAAAGGATAGTCAGATACTGGGTGAAAAATTCCTTTGTGAAGAAAAAACATCTTTTATATCCACACAAAATACAAGGACTGCTTAAGTAATTTTTGCATGATTTAAAACACCTCTTGCATTAAAAGATCAGTATTTTGCAGTGTTAAATCTTCAAGCTTTCATTCAATCAGTAAAGATGGTGAAGTGCAAATTGCCCGAAAACCTAAATTTGGTTCTTTGGCTCTCCAGCAGAAATTCAGAGCCTGTCCTGAGACAGCACACACAGTCAGTGCACTGACAGGAGCACGAGGTGAGTCTGTTCATCAAACACACACACTGAAGCACCGAAAGCGCCCAGCAGCTCTCGCTCCCGGAACCAGAGCCAGTGCCCTCCAGCAGGCAGCCACCAGTCTGATCCCATCACAGGTAGCAGCCTCACACCCTTACAAGCAGATGCATTCACAGAGCTGTGACTTGCTCTCTTCTTCCAGCAGATGTTGTGGAACAAATCCCATGTGCCTCCAAGGGGCAGGCATCACTCCGATGCTGCGAACTCTTGCTTCTGCCTGGGGCAGGATCACTAACAATAAATCATTCTGTTTGAAACTCCTGCTGACCTTCAAGACACCAGCTGGTGCCCTGAGCACAGCACATCTGCAATCTGTGTCCAGATTCCTGCTAGTGTCACTGGCTCTCCCACTTCCACCCTGGGAGGATTCTCCAGCCAGTGACACATTACAGAAGAGCCCGTGATTCCACCAGCAAATGGCCAGCAGGATGTAACATTCAGAAAAAACTCACTCATATTACTTTTTATATCTGTTCACGTTTAAAATAGCTGATCCTTCTCTTGTGCAGCTCCTCAGCTATTTCTGGTCTGTCATAATGGCCCTCTGAATTGGGTTTATGATGACAAGGTCTTTCAATCTTAATCCTGCAAGTAACGGGAGAACCTGGGGTGACAGGCACATTTTCTAAGAATTGGTGTTTCTGGTCCTGGCAATTTGGGAAGCCAGAGTTGGCAGCTTGGTTTTGCAGGCTCAGCCCAACAAGAATATCAAAAGTAAACTCTAATTAATACTGATTTTTTATAGTTTTGCCTTTCATTCTTGAGGATCCTAAACATAGTGAAACCACTAATTACACCATCTTAACACAGTCAAGGTACTGAAGAGCAAGAGTTTATTGGCCTCTCTTAGTTACTGTGTGATCCCCACATTATTGTAACCACCATTTTCCAGGTCACAGGGAGAAAAACTTAGATTCTAGAGCATGTCAGAGAAGTCATCAGAAGAAAACAACAAAACCCTTCACCAAAACACACCAGACTGCCCCAAATATTATTCTGCTACTACACTTCTAGCAAGTGGAAGGAGAAGCATTGCCTTTAACTTGTGTTCTCTTCAATGTGATCTGATTAGTGCTGTTCATCTGCTGACATGGAACCCAAAGGCAGAAACCAATGACTTGTGGTGGCTCAAGGACTCAAATACAGACAGCAGTATTTTTCCTCACCCAAACCCTGTAATTCCAATAACAGTTCTACAGTGTTACACTGGGGGGTTTCATTCTTTTCCAGACCCTGGGGTTGAGGAGTATGCTGTACTATCCATGGAACACTGGGCTCAGACAGTGGCAGCTCTCTGACAGTGCACACCAACTACTCCAAACAGCGAGGATGGGAAGAGAAAAAAAAACCACTGTCACCAGCTGAAGCTGCAGGGGGGATTAACCTAAGGTGATCTAAATACCTGCCTGGATTTTGGCCAGTGCCCAGCTGGAGCTCCAACCCTCTCTCCTCAGTAAGCAGCCTGGGAACTGCAATTACCATGGTGGTCAAGGTCTCGGGGTTATATCTCTAAGGCAGCAACTCCATCAGCACAATTATATTGCTCCAGTGCCAACTCCAAGGAAGATGTGCCACCAGCCTCAGCACCAACATGTCCTGGAGCACATAAATGTTAATTAGAGACCTTTTTTTAGAAATTATGAGATGCTCTAGTCCTGCACAGCGTGAGATTTGATGAGATTAGAGCGCTGGGTGGTACAGCTAATAAATCAGTTTACTGTACAACCTCATTTCTTTAATGAAGAGCAAATACCTGAGCCTTACTAAAGCAAGAGTCCCAGGTGTACACTTGCTAACCAAAGTGCTGGATTTAATTTTTTTTGCATTCCTCCAAAACGAGGAGCACTGACCTACTGCTCATCATTAGAGAACGCTCTCCTGTCAGGGGTCAGCACTCAGTGCAAACTTTGATGTCAGAATGGAAAAAAAAAAAAAGAAGAGATGAGTGGCAAGGCCATTATGGGAGAATAACTAGTATAGTTTTCATAGGGGAATAACTTTTAAAAGCTGACAAGAGCTGTCAAGGTGTCAGGCCTGGAGAAGAGCCAGCACAATTAACATACCCTAGGCTTCAATCTACTAGACAGGGAGAAAGCAGGATTTATTTTGGACAATTACAAGTTAATAAATGGAAGCATCAGTTCCTCTGTAGAGCACCCATTAAAGCCTACTAAAGGTCAAAACCTCTTACAGTTCCTGTCATGGCAGGCAACACACTACCATTATTTTATATTTCAAGCAATTTTACTGTCAATGACAGCAGTCACAAATGTGCAAGAAAATATTTTCCTTAGCAGTATACCAGGCAGTTTTCTCCACAGAAATCATCGGTGCTCCCAGAAATGACTAATATTTCAATATTTTTATTAAGAGCTCTGTGGGGTTTATTTATTTATTTATTATGTTTTCAAAGTGCACACGAGTGAATGAGAGTGTGTGCACAGCCATTCACCTGTTTGTGTGAGGCTCACCCCAAGAGTCAGCTGAGCTTGGAAATTGCTTCTGATTTTCTTTACTTCCAGTTAAAATAATATTAATTAAAAAAATTAAATAGATTTAAAAATCAGGACAGCAAACTGGGTTTGCTTCACCTGCAAAATTACCCTCTGCAGTGAACCAAGAAAAGAGGGACACTGCTTGAACCTTGCAAATCTCAGTTACATTCTTAACAATAAATAACAGGTCAAGCACCTCCAGGTCAGCTGGAGGGATTTGCAAAGGAGCCCATCCTCTCTGTGCACACCCATATGGGAAGGCACAGGAGCTGCTGTGAAGCAGGGAATCCCCAGCACTCAGTGAGCAGCCACTGAAGCTGTTTGTTCTCCAACAGGGATTTTTACACACAACATAGGTTTTCACACTTGCCTTACACTGAGGCAATAAGAAGCTTCCAGAACCAGCACTTTTTTAATACACAGTATTTTCTCTGTTGCTTAAGGAAAATGATGCAACACTATTTTTGCCTTGCTGATCTTCCTGTTGATGGAGGCCGGGATGAGTCATGAGCTACTCTGGCTTCCCTTTGTTCACATCCAGGCAGGTGTGCAGAGCCAAAGCAAGAGACCCAAACAGCAATTGGAAAGAAAATCTGCCACCCACAGAGTCCTTTGGAAAAGACTAGCTATCATTTAAGACATTATCTAGCATTATTTAAGTGAAATAAATCCCCATGTCATCATCATCATCATCTTAAGCCATTTAAAGGCTGCCCAGCTCCCACCATTACAAATCCTATTGCTCACTATAATGAAAGCTTTGCTTGGACATTCACTCCTCCTCACTCTTGATTTTTTTTTTTAATTTAGTTTAGGAAGAAAGTAGAAGGATTCTAAAATAGCCTCAGGTATATAACATATGCCTTGAAGGAATTTTGGCATGGGGTGGACGGACATCTGCTTCTGGCCTGACCTACTTTTAAGCATCTGAGCACAAAAATTCTCCTTCTAAATATTCCCTGTAGAGTACTTCTTTTAGCTGTTAATACCCCAGTGATTTCACCTGCCCTCCAGAGACTTTTTTTTCTCTTTGAGATCCCAGCTGAACTCATTTATCTTGGGTCTGGCCACTTGAAGATGTTGGTCACAAAGGAGTAACTCAGACTAGAGCTCCCACTGTGCCATCAGTGACAAGGTGTCAGCCTTGCAGGCAAAGCAGGTGTGAGACAGGCTAGGACTCAAAATGTTCTTATTCAGTGAGCACATAAACCTCACATCTAGTCCATAAAATTTATCTTAGATGATGTTTTTAATGAATCTCATTATAAACTCCATAATTTTTAACCAACCCTATACATTAGGCTGGTGCAAAGAGAAGTGAAATAATTGGGTATTCCTTAGAAATGCAAAACTGTGGGCAGAAAAGAGGGAAGAAAATGAAGTAAACCTCAGCAGCAGCATGTGTTGTACTCTCATCCAAACAAAGGGGAAAAGAAGGATTCATTAAGCAAGAAATGAGTCTTGAAATGGCACAGAAGAAAAGTCTCCTGCTGGGGCTGAGAAGTGGGACTGTAAAGAGAGATGAGAGAGAAGGAGGGGTGGCAGCAGGCTCTGTCTCACAGAACAGAAGAGAACCATTCCTGATAGCTTAAGGCTTACTTAGCACAAGCAGTGGAAACAACTAAGGGTGCCTTTCATAAGCACCATTTTAATGCTTCAGTCCCTTATTTTACTTTTTTCTAGTTTGTCCCCTTTGAGAGTATTAGGAAAGTCTGCAATAATGATCCCTAACCTCCCATGCTGCTGTAACCCTTCTCTGCCATCCAGTCACTGGCAGTCCCTTGCTTTGTTTCCAGCTCTCCTTACAAGCAATTTGTAAAAAGCAGATATATCATTCTGTAGTTATAAATCATGTAACACAATAAGATCCTGTACCAGATGTGGCATACAGATGACAGTGCAAGCAAGCACTTAACAGCAATAAAATTTAAAAAATAAATTTAAAAAATAGTTTAAAATAAAAATATAAAAATCAGCATTAAAAAAGTTTGAGGTTTTTTATTAAATAATTTTTTTTCAATTTTGTTGAATTTCAGGGCTGGAAAAGGGAATGTGAGGTACAGGAGCAGGGCTTACTTGTGTCCTCTCTTGTTATCATTATGTGTATCAAGACTGCACACCAAGACAACAGCAGTAAGTGCTACTAGAGAAGCCAGGCATTTAAAAGTAGTTACATTAATCATGAATGAACTTGAATTAATGCAATTTATAATTTATATTACAGTGTACCATGGGTCTCTTGCCAGTTCTAATTTAAGAAAAGATGCAACACACTGTTGGAACAGACAATTCAAGGAAAGAAGGATTTCTGCAAGAGGGAGGCAGTCCCATACAGTGCTTGGATTTATATGGTCTCCTGCAGATTGAATGCCTTAATTTTTAATTTTTTTTTTAATCATTCAACCAAAAGGCACCCACACTTTCAGTTGTGTGATGCTGAACCCCTACTTCTCTGCCATACATGGAGACTTGGGAAGAAACTGAGAAATCCTTTACACAATCATTCAGGTTTATCACAAGGGTGTTTGTCAAGAACAAGACTGGGTGAAAACACAGAGAGAACCAGCAGGTATGTCTGGAAAAAGTGTATGGTATCCTTGAGATGAAGGAAAAGCCTCAGTCAACCCAAAACACAAACAGGACAAGGCAGGGCCAAATTTCTCAGTTTCCTTTTCATTGACTCTTGAAATGTTCTCAGACCATGGCTGGTGCCTGTGTGCCAGCAGAGGACAGAGCAGAGGCATCCTGCCCACCTCACCTGTCCCTTCAAATGCTCACCTTGATTGGGCCTTTCTTATTTCATTCATTGCAGTGTGACAGTGGGGAAAGCTTAAATTCAGAAGCCACTCAGACCCTTCCTATAGAGCCACAGTTGTAGCACGAATTAAAAAACTGAAACAAGAGCCAACCAGCAGAGGCTCTGCACCAAGAATGCATTGACTGCATGGAGAAAAAGAGAAGAAAAACATGAGTTCATATTTTAGCTTCCACTGAACCTAGGGTGGTTTAGGAACTCGAAGACATTTCTATGTGAGCTACAATTAAAACATCCAGAACAAAAATAATTAGTGTTTCACTCTGAGAAGTCCTGCTGCCCCAGCTGCAGGATGAGCAGGGCCATGGCTTGTGGCAAAAGCTCTCTCTCTTCCATGCAGTTTGTTTGCCTTGTCACATCTCCCCACAAAAGGCAGCACTGATTGCAACACTGAGTTTCATCAACAGGTCAGAGCTACCACTAAAAAAAGAAGGAGCTTTTTTTGAGCTGAATGGAGGGTTGATTTTGCAAGGCTCAGCAAAGACTGCAGTAGTTACCCTAAGAATGGCTGTGGTCTCTACTGAAAAGGTTACTCAGTTCTTCCCAAGGCAGAATGAACTCTCACATGGAAACCAGCATGCACAAACTGCAGGGCATGAAGTAGAATATTAGCAGAGCTCCAGAGGGCAAAAAAAATCCAGAAACTCGTTTTTGGTGGCAAACAGGAAACTACAAGGTGGCTTTTGCAGGATCAGGCATAGAGCACTAACCACTGACATACACAACAATCGTTTTTGTAAATTAGATCATCTTGTAAGAAATTATTCACCTGAGGGGTCAGAATTTAATATACTATTAGGAATGTATTCGTTTTTCCTTTGCTTTCTTTTTGATCACTTGGCAACTCAAAACTATGGAATAACCAAATGCTTTTCATATTATTCATTACTTACAGTTAATCTACAATCTGCTTGATTACTTTCAGGACAGCAGAATCTAGATTTTCTGAAAACTGCAGAAAAGGTATTCTGCTGATTGCTTTTAATTTTTCAGCCACAATGAAGTTTAAATTAACTATGGAAGACTGACTCTGTTAAAGCAGAAAAGAAAATAAAAAGCAGTATTTTTCTTGTAGGTAATTGCTTGGCTAATTATGGCCTGATAGAACAAAGTGAGTGATTGTAAACCATCATCTGATCTCCATGCTTGTACAAGTTTTTCATCATTTCTCCCCCTCAAAATACTGTATGTCAAAAGATGCATTGCAATACAATGCCTCAGAATCATGAACTAAAAAACTGTAATTTTTCCTATCTTCAAGTCCTAATTATTGTGTCCATTCTTATCTTACTGATGAACAGAAAAAAGTATTGTATTTTGCAATAGTGCTGGCCAAACAGCAGGAACAGGATAGATCCTGATGTAGTAGAGCAAAGTTTAAAATTAGCCCCAAGTTCTGCTGGCTTGCATGCAGAAATTTTCATGAACTGATTTAAAAAGACCCAAGTTGGACTGAAATATATGATTAGAGTTTTAAATAAAAGGATGAACCACACAGCAGCATCAATGCATGCCAGAGGAAGGAACATGCAGGATGCATGGAGACAACCATGTTTCTTCCTATCCTTTACTCCTCCCTCCCTCCCACTGTGCATTGGTGCTGTAATTTTTTTCCTGTCACTGAAGTGACTAGATTTGGAAAATAGTAATAAATGAGCAATGGAAATTTAATTTTAGTGACTTATCGGGTTATCAGGCTGATCTGGATATTGAGAAGGACAGAAATGAGAAGGCTGCAATAATTCAAAACCAGAAAAAAATAAAGAAATGATAATAAATACTAAGTTTCTTATCTGAGGAATGGCTGCCACTGTGTAAAGCTCCTCCTGCAGTAAAGAACAGGCTCCTCATGGAATCAGTAGTGCCAGTGCATGGGGTTAATATCCTGTTTGCAGGCTATTAGTGGGACAGATGGGGTACCTACTCCTCTACTGTAATTGTGTTTGCTCTAAAAACACTTCTTCAGAAAAAAAAAAGTCAATTAGTTAATCAAACATTATTACAGAATCAAATTTCCCAAACATGAAAACAGAAAAAGTTACACAGTATCTCTTCTGTTGTAATTACTGTGACAGGGACATAGTGATATGTCTTTTTTTTGGTAATGAGGAAACAGAACACTTAATGGCAACAAAACTGGATTTTGCAGGATTAATACTTTACTCAAGAATATCCTCATCTAACCTGTCAGTACAAGTTTTGAGCTAAAAAATGCCAAACTACTCTGTTACACTGATACCCATCAAGAATTAAATTTTATAGGCAAAATAAAAAACTGGAAGGAAAACAATTTTTTTCCTTTCATCCAGGAAAGAGCGTGTGAAGTTTCTCCCTAAATATACTGAAATATTCATAAAGAACAGAACTTACCTATTTCGTTTTAAAACACATTCTGTAAAGTGGAATAAAGACTCCCAAAAGAGGCTGTTCTGGGCACATCCCACATCCCAGAGGAGTGAGATCCTGACTCTGGCTCCCTCCCTGTGGCCCAGGGGGCTCCTGCCACCTTGGCACTTCTGCCTTTCCCTTCAAGGAACAGCAGAAGGCTTTGTGTTTGTTTTTATCCTTTAAAGGAGTTGAGAAGGGAAGCATCAAGTCACTCACAAGGCTCAGCTCCAGTGCTCCCAACAGTGCTGAGCTATAATTAATAGACCTGCTGATGACCCTTATTAGCATTAATGCCAGCACAAGTGCTTAAAACTTAAAAGGAAGCTTTTCACTAAAAAAACACACCTCAAAAAACCCAAAGAACCACCAATCCAACCACAAAATATCATCAGATAATGCAATCTTCATGGAAAAAAATCCAAACCAACCTAAAATACAGTGATAGAGCAGAGTGTATTTGGGAGAGGAGGGGCTCATTTCATGGTTGTATGTGCATTGCAAAAACCTATATGTATATAAATTTACAGCTGAACATTTGTTTGTGTTCCCTTAATATTTAAAAAGGCGCAAAGATGAGTGTTTTTCTGAAGAAAAAAAAAAAAGAAATCTAGGAACACATACCAAGTTACCTTTTGGGAAAGCAATAACAGACTGAACAAGATTCAAACACAAATGTTTAAATTTCTTCTGTGCTTGGGTAGATAAGACTGCCTGTCCACAAGGATGCACCAAGATGTAGCTCTCTAACATCTAAAGTAAGAGAAGGAATATAAAATTTCTTCATTCCAGAAAATTCAGCTGCAAAAAACCTGACTCTGTTACATTAAAAATAATAAATCATTTAGCCTGAAAGAAAAATATAAAGAGAAATACTAAAATATATCACAAAAAATAATTTTCACTTGCAAGGAATGAAAAAAAATGACACTGCAATGCCTCCCTGTGTCCCAGAAGCTGCATCCAAGGGCACGTGCTGGGGTGATGCCCTGCCCTGGAGGGTGGAGCAGCTGCATGCAGGATGCACTGCACCTGAATCCTGCATCCTTCCTCACAGCAGAGTTATTTTATGAAATCTCTTATTAGTGAACATGCCTGAAATCTGACACACAGTGCACCTTTTTGTTCATGAAGCAAATCTTCAGAAAATTCTTGAAACTCTTCAGTTTCTATCCTGTACTGAACCAAAGCTCTGGACATACTGCCCTAGAAGTCAGCAGGGGTTTTTTTGAGAATCATTATTTCTACATTTCAAAAATTGCATACAACATGTTGTCTCTGCCCCAGTCCAATTCCCACAGCTCCAGGGGAAACTAACCTGCAAAAAGCAGGCCTGAAGAAATCCAGCATAAACACTGCTGGCTGTCAGTGAAGAGTTTATTTCTGTCTCTGTGTGACTCTCCCAGTGCTTGTGCCATTTCCCTGCACAGATCCCAACTCTTGGGCTGTGCCAGAAGCTGCAGATGCACTGCAGGGCACCCTCTGCAGGTGCCAGCCAAGCAGAGGAGGTGGGGTTTTTCTTCTTCAAAGGGAATAACTCTGAAATGAGAGCTTTTAAAAAGAGCCTTAATGATGACTACAAGGATTCTTGCTTTGTTTTTAAATTGCAGGCTCGAACAAGTGCTAACATCCAATTATCTTTGCTGGGAATAGTGGCATCCCAAATGTGCTATATTGCTCTTAATTTATACCTTACATGCCTTGTAACTCATAGGAGGTACAGATTTAGTAACAGGATGGGGGTTATATTATTGTTCTATCTAATCACACCTTTCCACTTCCAAACTTCGTATTCTCTGCCCATATTCCACAAGATATTTATTAAAAAATATGAAAATTATTCAAGTTTGGACTTTTAACTGACTAGAGATTGATATTCTCTAATATGAGTAGAGATTATCTCCAGCTTATTTGGCACTGATGTCAAAAAAAAAGTGCAAAGAAAAAGATGTAAGGAGAAGAGAAAAATGTAGACAGGAGAAATCTGTCTGGAATAGGCAAAATGGACAACTAATAATTTCATTTTCCTGCATAAAACTTGTGCATTATTCCCTGCATACAATTTTAAATACATTTGTAGAGCACAGAGATCATTTTCATCCAGAGAGAAACAGTTTGAGAAATGACCTTAGATTCTGCGGGGAAAAATTCCTGCTTACAATTTACTTAATTGATTGTATTTTCATCTGTGGATGCAAACACATTAGGGCTATTTATTTTACATCCCAGCTTTCACTGTTATCGTTGTTGTTTGGTATTTGGAAGAGTCCTCCTGGGAGGGCAAAGAACACCAAGCTCGAGTGTGCTGCCATGGTATTTAGGTGATAAATCAGAAGTTCTGGGATGCAGAATTTCAAACCCTCTAGTGGCAAAAGTCTCTGGAGGAATGAGGGACACAGGGGACCAAGCTGTGTGGTCCAGATTTCCTCACCAGGACAGCACAGCTCAGCAAGGCCAAGCAGCTACGACACAAAGGTCACTCAGAGCCTCAGGTTTAATGCTCAGCCACATTTAGCAAACCCACAGCCTCTCAAGGAGCACAGGTAGGGGCTCTCAGCACTTCAGAGATGCAGAAAATGCTGCATAGAGTCACACATGTGTTTTTAAAGCCCTGGCATGGGTCTCAAATCCCCCATTCTGCTCAGACCATCATTACCAAAGAGCAATTCCCTCATTACTATATTAAATAATAACAATTGTGCCTTAGTTGCTCATCTCTGTCCTGAGCTCAGAACATTGCTGCTTTTAAAGACACCAGCATTTTATTTTGTTAGAGGTGTTTTTTTTCTTTGTCTAAGCTTTCAAAGCAAAGCAGAGAGTTCATTTTTCTCCATTACCACTGACTGCTTGCAAGTTGCTGTTCCTGGAGTATTTCATAAAGGCTACAGATATGTTCTCCAAACAATACTGTAAAAGCTAGGAACAGGAAAACACTAACAGAGGCAGTGGGGCTCTTGAGACACTAAACTCTTTCAGGTCCTAGGAAATAAAATTGGGTTTACCCTAGTCCTGTGCTTTCTTTCTGGATTGCTCAGAACGTGCTCATACTATCTCAAAGTGAGTGTTCAGAAGCTGTTAAGACACAACAAATCAAAACACAACCAACACCTGACAGCACAGGGAGGAAACCCACATAATAAATCTTCTGGTTTAAATCCTCTAAATTTTGTGTGCTAGCAACATTTGAATGGATGGAAAGAAAATCTTCTACAACAAAACTGAGGGTACAGGAGCTGTTAAGAGCATTTTCTCTGCCAAACCCTGCCATGGCTTAGATGGTATGATAACAGACTGCACAATTAGGATTAAATATGACTTCTCAGAAAAGCTGGGATGAACTCAGGTTTAGGCAGAGCTTTCATCCATTTGATCATATAGAAACCATTCTTGGGTGCTGGGACCACTGAAACCAAAGTGGTTGCACACTCTTACAACTGTCCTTGGGTAGTGGGAAACTCTTTGTGCTAAGTATTTCCCCTTGCCTGTCCATTATTTTATTTATGCCTATTATTTTTCTAGAAAGAAAAATAAAAAGGTGTGATAGAAGGAAAAAAAAAAGAAGCAAAATCCAAAGACAGATTACTAGTTCCTCTCTCCTCTACTGAACTGCTGGAAAACTTCTGCCATTGACATAGGAAGTCTCAGGACAAAATCTGAGCATTCAACAGTAGCATCTGCACATCTCCAGCAAGCTTATTAAAAGTACCCAAAATATCATTTGGTATGAAGTTCTTGAAAACAGAGCAAATCAGAGTGAGCCTGTGCTGCAGCACATGCTGCCTGCACCTTTTACACCCAAAATATGGGAAGAAGAATGCTTTTTCTTCTTAGCACTAATAGAAGCCACCACAAAAAACATATTCCAGGAGAATTAAACTCAACATTTTATCTCAGGAATCAACAGTTTTATTTGCCAGTAACAATACTGAAAATTTTTACTTTGGCTGAACAAGCATCCATATAATTTTTTCTACTTGAAAACTGTACTTTTTTTCCTTAAACTTCCTAGCAGGAAATTAGATTTGTGAATGTCAAACTGAGGAAGAGGATGGCATCCTGTGTTTCACCAGACACATCCACAGAGCCACATGCAAACACAGAGACACAGACCCCCTGCAGAAAAGAGGGAGAGGCAGGATCTGCCATGCTCCATCAGAGGCTGGTGCAGTGCCTACCATCTCCTGCCCAAAGCCATGAAAAAATAAGAATTGCCATGTTGAAACACTGGAAAAAAGTTCCTGTTAAGTCTCACACCTGACCTCAGCTTCAAAATCAATTTTTCATCAATACTGAATAGAGGAACAAGGACTGCAGCCTTCAGGTTCTCATCATTTCAAAGTGCTTCACAGCACAAAAAATTAATAAATATAAATCCTAAGTGAGGTCAAGTGGGGAAGACTCTGCCCATAACTTCTCTTTTCCTGCACATCAATGATGTGCTGCTGTGTGAATGTAACACCTGAAGAATCAATTCCAGCTGTACTTTAACTAAAATTCATAATAAACAGCTACAGGAAGCAATGAAGCTACCTGCTAATTTCTCATCTAATGTATGTATCTTTCCCTCCAGCTTCTCACAGATGGCTGCTGCTTCTGAGGTCCACATCTTCACACTTCTCCAAACTAAATCTAACACTCACACTGACAGTGCAAATTATGGGCTAAATAAAAATACCAGGGAAAGAGAGAGAGAGAAATGTTTCAGAGACTAGTGCTAAAGAAAAGACAAGCAAATCATTATTCTATATAATACAGATATAAAACATATAGTAGCTTATCTGTGTTCAGCCTGAGCAGAATAACAGGAAAAAGGGAGATTCAATTAGAATGAAAAGCAATAAATCCAAATACACAACCATATGAGTTCACCAGATTAAAAAAAAAAAAAAAACCAACAAAAAAAACCAGAAAAGGTACAGAATAATTACTGGCTAAATGGCCTATGTAGGAATTTTCTGTACAATTATTACACACCTTTACACTATCATTACATATCTCTTCAGGGGAGTCAAGATGCATTGTCTTTGCTTTTGAATTAAATAGATTTAATCCCTCTGCAGATGAGGATGTTGCCTGGGATGCATTGCCTCTGTCATTCTGTGGAAGCCCTGCTTTTATCTCAAAGACACACAACTCAGAGCTAAAGTGATACAATGTGGTGATAGAAACCTAAATACTGATGCTTTAAAGCTAACACACAGAAACCTTTCATTGACACATTTTTTTAATACAGTGCATTGAAATAAAATCACAGCACATTTCAGAACTGTACCTGCACTAATTTAAGTAGTCATAGCCTGTTTCAGAACTATGTCTGCAATAAAATAAAGTTTACCAAAGAGCATGTCAAGTTTCTTTTGTACGTCTGTGGCAACAAATGTTTCCTAATAAGTACATCACAGCATTTATGTGAAACATTAAACTGGTAAGAAGGAAATCATACATTTCCAATTTTTATCATATTATTTATCATTATTCATCATTCCCTGTTCCTCTTCACAATTAAACTGTTCAAATTTCTCTTTCATCCCACCTCAGAATTTTTGACTGTAACATCTCTACAGTAAGATTTGTTTCCAAGAAAACAGCGTATTTTGCTTTCCAAAATCTGCAATTGAAGATAACTCAACTGTAATTTCCCAACCCATCTGAAGGAAATCTTATTTCATTATTCTATCTGAAGCTAAGTTGAAGTAGTGAGCAGATTTCTCTTACCTGTTTGTGAGCATGATCATAAGAGTTAATGTGATTGTCAAACTCCTGGTGTTTATAGTACTGCTTGTCACAGAGTTCACAGTAGAAGTTGGCTTTAAGATCTTCCAGAGCTTTTGCTATCGTGTTTTTCTTTTCAGCATAATCCTGGAGGGGGGCAGGAAAAAGTGATTTTAGTTTTGCCTTTGATGCTGCAAATGGATTTTGTGCTCTGCAGTTAATCACATTTGTAAACATTTACACACATCTGTAACTAAAAGCCTTCCCATATTTGCTGTGTTACACTGCACATATTTACTGGATCTGCTGTGAGGCTGAAGATTTGCACACTCCAGTTTGCTATACAGTTGCCAGCTTCCCTTCAGGGCTCTGTCAGAGGCTAGAAGGATTTCCCTGGGTTCTATTTAAATACAAATATTTATCATGCTGAAGGCTATTTTCAAGTTAATTTTGATCCAAGCCTCGCTCCTCAGTGATATACTCAAGCACAATAAGCATGAAGATACAAATGGCAATAATTTAGTTATAAGGCTTTTACAACAAAGTTTGCTTACTAGAAAAACAAACAAAAACTCCAAAAATTAAAGAAACTACTAGGTCCTCCTTGGACATTTTCATAGATGAGATGTAATTAATATCTTCCTCACTCAGTGTCTGTCATCCCATACACACACATCTCTGTTTACCATACATTAGCCAATGCATCACATACTACTCTGCTTATCATTGATGAGAAAATTACATACAAGATTTTTTAATTCCCTAAATGCATTGGTGGTAATGTGGCCTGTTGTGAAAGAGCATGGAAATGGTCTGTCATGTCAGATTAGTGTAATACCAGTTAAACACTGAGCATGTACAACCTCAGTGCAGTGGTTCCTGCTTTATGACAAGTCTATTTGGGATAGAATCTCAGGCCCAAATCCCAAACACGTCAAATATTGTTTAATAAAAACAACCCTCTCAGATCTATTTCTCAGAGTTTTTTCACTGTGAGTTCTTTGGTTCAGGTAGATTAAGATAAAAGATAATGTTGTAATCAGAACATCCAAAACTGAGTTAATCTGGGGGGAAAGGCTGTATTTGCTTGGAGTTTTCACAGCTGGCAACTCGTATACTTCCAATATATTTTGGGGACTTTAACATGAAAAATTTATGTTTATCAGATTAGAGTATTTTCATAACAATGCTGTTTATTCTCAAGAGAGAGGAACAGCAGTCACAAAATTAAAATTATATCCAGAAAGTACTTATTATTTAAAGTAGCACTTTAACTATAATTCAGCATGATTGGACTGCTAGCAAACACTGTTGATTCATACCCAAACTGAAATACTCCCTCACCAAAATTTTGTTCATTAATAGAATTGCACAAGTCACTTCAGAGTGGTGTTTTGAATATTGGCTGACACATGACAAATTCACACATTCCTAGCACTTCTCTACAGTGATGTTTCATAAAATCTGTTCCATTTAAATCCAAAGTGAGTTAGCATTTTATTTCAAGAAATAGCAGTACTTTACACTTGAAAATGCATTTATGTACTATGGTAATTTCATCTGGAAACTCTGCACTTAGCTCTTGGTATCAACTAGTAAAAACTACAGGTTTTAAACCTCTTCAAGTATTGCCAGGATACTATGTATGGAAAGCAATGGAAATATCATGAAGGTCCTTTGGAGATATACTACCTTGAAACAATTTAAAAGTAATTCTTGCAGTGTAGAAAGGGAGGGCACCTAATTTGGGTTTATTAAAACATGAAAAAGAAAAAAAATCAGAATTTGGGGGAATTATCAAAACTATGGAAAACTACTAAACATCATACATATATATATATAATTATATGAGGAGGGTAAACGTGATGGATCCTAAGACAAGAACAGTGAAATGAATAATAATTTTCCTTAAAGATCTTACACCATGCTGTTGATTAACCCTCAAGCAAAGTTTTGTAAGACTTACTAATGTTGTGAAATACCTTGAATAAAGTTATGTAACTTCACTGGTGGTGTCCTTGACATAAAGCACCATTTTTGAAAGAATATACTTTCTTCATAGCAAAGCCTAACCTGAATGCTATTACATTTGACATGCCAATGCATATTAATAAGGCAGGGACAGTGGAACTCCATGGAAAACTTTTCTGCAAAGGATCTTGGGGTTTCTATCACTAAATTCCTTCAGCTGGGGATGTTTTGGGCACAGGGTTAAATTTGCATTACAATAGTACGTCAAAGTTTCAGAGGTAAATAAAGAATGGCAACACATCTTAATTAAATGCAAGGAGATGGGATGGAATACAATAACGAGGCTCAATCATGCATGGAGAAGGGACTTCTAAATGACAAGAACCAGAAGTATTTGACCTTGGGAACATATGAATGGCTGTATTGGTTCAACCTATCAAACCTGTGCAAGATTTTGATCTGTACAAGTAAGGAAAGTGACTCTTAACCTGGCACCATTGCCTTTGCTTTGCACCTGCATTCTGCTGGTTTCAGCTGCTGCATTTTGGAAAAGGTCATAAGCACTTACCTTTTATTCCCTTTGTACCCCCACCAAACTTTCTCTAAGGTATTTCTCCCTCAATGACACAGTTCTGGTTTATTTATGCATCCCTTACACCACTCATCACCTCTGCTTATCCTTTCCACAGTCCCCAAAGGAAGATCTAAGAACATGCTACACCACAGCACCATGCACAAATCCATTCATTGTCTCTGTTTTCTACCCTCTCCCTTTCAGAATATTTTAAAAAATCATGATGCAGCACTAAAGTAACACTTTCATACAACTCCTTTATCATCCACACCCTTTGCTGCTGTATGATATTTTTCTGGCAGATGTTTCTATGCAGCTACTAAATTTCATCCAGCTTTCAAAATTTCCTATTTGTCATGGGGCAGCAGTGGCTCAAGCCAAACCTCAAGACTTCAGCCTGTTGTATTTCACACAGAAATCCCCTAAAGAACACCCTTAAAGGGCGGTGTTCAGGAGATTCTCTGTTCTTGTGGGATTCCCTGGGCTAGGCTGGGACTGAGTCAACTGCTCCTGCTGCTGGGAGTGAGGAAAGGCTGATTGCAAGGATGAGCAGAGACTGGAAAGAGGAGAAGAGAGTTCTGGTTCTCTGCCTGCTAGGCTGGTTCTAAATATGTTACTATTTTGGAACTTGGCAGAGGAGGCTTTCCCTAGCCCTGTCCATATCCATGACGGATAACTTCCCAAAAACTGACAGTAGAAAATTACACTGCCTGGACCTTGAGAGCAGGGGACAATGGACTGCAGACAGAAATAACCTGGAAACTTACTGGAGAGGAATATTCCTGGAGTAAAATAGCAGCCAAAAACTCACTTAAACTGGTTAAATATGATCAAGCTTAGTTTCATTTTCATCAAGATTTGCAAACTGTCCTGCAAATTTTTAAAGAACTTTGAATTATGATTCAGCCTGGTAATAAAACTCAGAACTGAGTGTCACTTAGTTTCATTTTTTTTTTCCTGAAAGGCTTATTATCTGAAAGCCTACAGCTATAATTCACTGTAGCTATTTTTCATAATTTATATGAAAGATCTCTAATAAGTGATCCCATCTATCAGCTAGCTTTATTTCTCTAAATCCATCTCCTCCATCCTCCAAAGCCTTACGCTTGTGCAAATGCTCCTGCAAACACCTGATAAATTGGATTAAAAGCAGGCTTTATTCACAGAGGGGCTGTCACAAACCAGACTGGACTTTGTGCTCGCATTACAGCAGAGAGACAGAGAAAGAAGGAAAACTAGAGGAGTGCTGAACTCTTTACACAGATAACTTTGGAGAGCCCCCTGGATGCCTCAGCCAAGGGGATATTTTTATGGAGTACACTTCAGGCTCATATTCTACTATCTGCAGAACGGTCAGCTGAACAAAAAAAAAAAGGAAGAATGTGAAATTATAATACATTATCTATTCCGTGGTGATTACTAGTGTGAATATTCTTACTTTAAAATAAATGTGAGCTCCCTTTAATGCAGTAAGCTATTCTGCATTTACTGTAGACTTAAAAGGGTCAGGCCTGCAGTCACTGTAAAGCAAAATGTATTACAGAAATAAAGCCTTTCTTCAGGATAATTTACTGGTATAGTCAAACCAGAGAGGATTAGGCTGCTCTGGTCTGATCCTCTGGATTAGCACCCATTAGACCTGACAGATGTTCCAGTGTAACCTTGTTTCACAAAAAATATTAAAGCATTTTTTTTTCTGTTGCAACATTGTATTTTAGACATCTCCAAAAAAAAAAAAAAAATCAAACTAATACTCTTGAATATTTATATGAAAAAAAAGCCTAAAAATATATTGTTAAAAAAAAAAACAGCCACAACTTAAGAGCATACTTCCCTATAGTTAATTAACTGTGACATCCATAAGCACAATTAACAAATTATTCCTTAATTTCTGGTATGTTTACTTTGTATTATAAAGAGAGCACAAAGAAGCAGATTGTGTGGAATAAAATGTACAACTTACTAACATCTCCTCTGCTATCAATTTTGGTATTACTTGGTATATAGAATTTTTTTAATATCTTTGCATAGCACTTTTTTCCCTATGTAAGCAGTCTATACATCATCCACTGATGTACTTGAAAGAATAAATAAAAAATGGAATACATTAATAATATTAGTACAGTCTAGTAACAAATCTAATTATTTATAAGGTTCCTGTCCTCATCAAGATGGGGAAACCAAACCAAAAGGCAGTTAGATACATGGATCAAATTACTCACTGATCCTGACAAATTCATTTCCAAGCAGTACAGAGGGAGTTTCAGCAAGGAGACTGACAATTGACTGGGAAAATAATTACGAAGAAAATTGTCAGGTCTTTTTGATTACCTCACCTGAAACTTTCCCATTAGCTGTGGGAAGTGATAGCAAATACAGTTCACAAGGCCACAAACTATTTCCATGATCCCTTCTGACACTCTCCTTTTGGGTAAAGGTGTTTCCAGCAGTGATCCCACTGTTTCACTGCACTGGATGGGGATGAGCCAAAGGAATGAGTGGTACCCAAAATGAACATCAGAGGCTGAGAAAACACCCATACTACCTTTATTTTTTGCCCAAGACTACCTGCAGACACCCAGTTCCAACCAAAACACTTATTACATACAGGAGAGCTAATCAGTATTCTGCTGAAAATGCATACTTGAAAATGCTATTGAAGACGTGCAAATTATTATAAAACTGGTTTCTCAGCTTCCCAATAAACACACAGACAGTACTTCGTGTTTGGGTAAACACCCTAGCATTAGGATAAATAACACAGTGAAATTAGAATGAAATAGCAGAATTTATTCCCATTAGTGCTGTTTGTTTCCTAAAGCCATCCTAATTTTGCAACACCACATTTGCTAGCCATACACCTAGTGATGCAAACAGCTGAATCCCACACCCCCTGCACTAAATGGAGCGAGAAAAATGAGAGCAGGGCCAAAGCTGGACTCAGTGGAGAGCAAAGCAGTGCAGAGCAGTGGTGAGACTGAATTAACTGCAGAGGAAGCTTACAATGAGGCAGCAATTTGTTATCAGATTTGTCTGTCTCATTCACTTACTTAAAGCGCTTATAGTGTATAATTACTTTTAACTGGGACTCATAAAATTACTTGATTGTTTTTTTCTGCCGCTAAAACTGACTGTTGGGCACAGGCCTCTAGAATTATTTATTTATTCTAGTGCTTTATATAAACTACTTTCAGGCAGAGCAGGCACTTTTTAAGTGGGAGTGCTGGCCACACATTTTTGCCTGGGAGGCTGTTTTGAGAAGAAAGAACTCTTTATCAGTTCTCATGGAAAAACACAGGTCTAGTTATATCAAAGAAAAATTTATCAACCACATCTCTACAACTAATCTTTTGACAGAGTGGGACTAAAGGAGGCTTTGCTGCAGAAAGGAAAGATGGTTTAGCTCTAGATATTATCTTCACTGAATGTTCATCACTGCTTAACGATAAGCAAGGGAAGAAGTAGCTTGGTACTAATCTCCTTTACTCCTCTACGTTAAATAGTCCAGTCACTTACTTTAATTAGAGCAGAATTTTGATTTTAAAACATCCTGGGATTTAAAACACTTGGCTTTTAATTTCCTTATAGGAGGCATGTAGATGTCTGAAGATTTTCATAGCTACTTGACTTAATTCAATTGACAGGTGAGTGCCTAACATAATTAGACTCTGGGAAAATCAAGTTCTTCTACTTGATTCTTCCATTGACACACTGAACTAAACGAAGAGCTTTTGAACCCTGCAGAACTCACAGCCCTGGGGAGGGACTGAAAGCCCCTCTTGAGTACTGGAACAGATGTCAGTGTTTGTGCCTGGCAATCCTCAATCCAAGGGTTGTGACCACATTTTTCATTTCAGCATTTCAGGACCTGAGGAAGGGCAAAGGATCAGGTTAGGGCAAGTTGTTTATTTATTTCACCACAGGTTAACTGACTGCCAATTGACTGGCTGCTATTAATTTGTATTAAAAAGTTTCTCTAGAGCTCTTCAAGCTTTAATGAGCTGGTAAAGTTAGTTTTTGGTCTAGGAAAAATCACCAGTGAAGCTGGGCAAGGCATCAGGGAAACAGAAAATTTGACCTTATATTAAATAGATTTAATTTGGAGCATGTGATTGACCAAGGGTACAACTTACAACTGAAATTCTGCATACTTATATTTTCAGGATGAGAGTTCTTGGTGATTATTGTGTTCAGCTTTCCTAGCTTTGGCTTGTCATGCTTGACTGTAATAATTTTCTTTTCTGCATGATTTTTAGCATGATCCTCGGTAGTGATTTTGTTTTCTTACTAAGCTTTCAAACCAGTTTTGTTTTTTCTCTTTTCTGCTTTTGCTTATATTTTTTTTCAATTTTGTTTTTAAGGAAAGCCAAAATTAATATAATATATGAATTGAAACAAAGATGTTCCTGTCTCATTTTGTTCCCTTAAAGAATACAATGGAAATCTCTGCAGCAGGCTCGGGGATTTTTCCTTACAGACCCTTTCCATGGATCCATTTTACTATGGCTTTCCAGACCATTAAGTCGTTCCATGCAAATTTATTGTCCTTTTCCAGTTTTGAGGATCCATCAGGACTGGCCCTAGGTGATGTGCCACGAGCACTTACCTGCCCAGCCACTGAGACAGAGAGCTCAGCTCTGGGCCAGGCCTGAAACACTCCTGGGCAGCTCTGCCTGTCTGCTCAAAAAGTCCTGCAGGTGGGCAGGAAACAATTCCAGCTGGAAACCAGGACAATCAACTCCAGCATGCAGCTGATGATGGTCTGTATGGGTTTATCCCACTGGAAAGAACCATGTCCTGCACAGACATCTGGTTATTAAACAGAACAGAAGGGTTCTGTTTAATAGGGTTGGAACTTCTAGTTAAAAAAAGCCCAACAACCACAACATCAAACCCCAAAATCCACTAGGAATTACTCTCCTGAGCTCCTTCAGTTGTCTAATTACAAATAAATATGATTTAAGATTTGTGCTATGATGCAATATGATGCAGGAAATATTTATTTTCCTAAAATCAGTTCTCAGTGTTATCACAGTCAGAAGAACACTTCATCTAAAGGAAAAAAAAAATAAGAGCAGAAAAAAAACAAGCATCAGTCCTTTTGGCATTGCTAAATAATGCAAATAAATCTTTTTACTCAGAAGCCCAGTGAAAAAGTTTGCCCTAATGGGAAATGAGATTAAATTTAAATTTGCCATAGAGAACAGTCCTTGAAAAAAATCCTTCTAAAGATTTATTCTACTCTTGAGTTGATTCAAAATCCTATTCACAATCAGTATTCGAGCGTGATGAGGACACTTGGTCTAAGTGAAAAAGCAGCAACACTACCAAGGCAAAGAGAAATGAGACTGTAAGAACAGTGCTTTGCAAATGCACAAAGAGATTTTGCAGATCCTGTTCTTTCATTTCTGAGATGTTTTTTTAAGCTGCCAAACAATGAGAAGAGCCCTGCAGGAGTCCTGATTGACCCTGGCAGACCTATGCTAGCTAAATTGGGAGTGACCTTGTGGCAGTCTTAGACACAGCATCTTGGAGATGAGATGAGCCTGCTCTTCCTTCTCTCTGAAAACATAATAAAAAAATATTGCAAATGTCTGAATGATCTCAGGTTGGAAAAAAAGAATAAATGAAAGGATATTGGAGTGAAAGCAGCTACTCCAGCTATATGCTAAATACAGTAGCCAACAACCCATGGCAAAAATCTTTTTCCAATGAGTTTTGATGAGTTTGTCTGACTCTTTGTGTGTGAAACAAATGGCAAAGGAAACATTTATCATTGTTGTGCCACTCACCTGTATAAGAAGTTGTTTGAATAGAGGCAACTCATGAGAATAACTACTTTATGTGAATGCTAATACTTCAGTTTTGAAGATTTTAGGTTGTATGGCCGGATAGCTGATAGTCAATAATTTCATTATAAGAGAAAGACAATGGAAGCTTAAGAAAAAAAGTACCACCTAAGGTTCATACATGCCTAAGGGCAAGAAGTTCACTCCAGCTCCTGGCCACAGGAGAGAAGAAAAAGTTTTGGTTGATTTGATACTTTTCATTTTTGTGTTAGAAAATTAGGAGAAAACAAAGGACTGTGGTACAACCATGTGTCCAGATTCATGGTTAGGCAAATACTTCTGAAGCTAAGAGTGTGAGAAACAGAAAATACATGAGAAAGCATTTTTATTGATCTATTTGCTGTCTACCTACCCAGGCAAGCATTCAATAGACCCATGATGATTGCTAAACCCTGGTGCTTGATGTCCAGTATCTGTACCTAAGCTGATGGAAAATACCTAAAAATGACTGGCTACTGCCAGCAATGACATTTCCAAGGATGCTGGATCCCAGACACCTGGGATTTTTCGAGTTTTCTGTGCTTTCTGGCACTGACCTCCTGGAGAACACTGCTTTTGACTTAAGGCCTTGGAGGAGGCTTCCAAATTTGAGTGATGGAGTTAAGATCACTGGTGTGTAGTTAAATAGAAGTGTGTGATTTCACATGGTGTAGGGTTTTAAATTTGAGGTTTTTATAATATAGTAATAGGTATGGGACAAGATGGAGGATTTTGAGTGTTGATTCTTTCTGTGTTCTCCATGATTTCAGGCAGTAGTTTCTGGTTGGACAGTCAGTGCTGCACTGAGGGTCACAGGAGTTTGGTTATTGGGTCAAAAGTATAAATAATATAGGTGTTACTTCTCTATTGGGCTGTTTAGCTTTAAGAAACTTTATAACTAGCTAGATTCACTTCCATTTTGCTCACTTAGCTGGTAGCTAGAAGTGTTGCAGAACTCTCTGTACTTTAGATAAAATTTAATAACAACCAAGCCCAAACACAAGAAAATTTGTCTCCTTTGTGTTTTTAATCCTGACTCTGAGTGAAGACATTAGAAACTCCAAACAAGCCCCTAATTAAGTAGTGGAAATGCCAGCCTTTACACAAGGAGACTCTCAGAAAAGCACCAGGGCTGTGGCTCTGCTGCCAGCAGCACTGCCTGTGTGGCACCCCTGGCTGAGGCACCAACGCACGGAGATGAAGCAGTGCCCATGATCATCAGCTCCTCATCCAGCACTGCCCTGATCATTAACTGCATTCTGAGAGATGCAGGGAAAATGAGCTGCATCCACAAAACAGCCAAAGCTTCCTCAAAAATATCCCACTTAAGCTCACACGTTAGCATAAATGATGCATTTAGACTCACCCTGAGTCACACTGTTCCATTTCCCGTCCTGTTTTTCTGCACTGAGCGCTGTCAAAAGTCCCTGAAGTTGAGCAAAAATGCAGGGAATGACATCTTGTCACGCTGTCAGCCAACAAAATTGGGTTTTAAATACATTTTCAATATACACTGACAAAAGCTCAGGACTGGACTAGAGGCTGAGATCTGAGAGAAGTCTGAGGGACTATTTCTGCCAATCTGTCACACACTGCAGGGCTCAGAGCAGCTATTGGGGAAGGAGATGCTAAGCCACAAACCCTCTGTGAGCAGAGCTAATCCACTCGTGTCGGCTTTTCCCAGAAACCAGGACGTTGCAAAGTCTATCAGGTCCGGTTTGAAACTCCAAATATTCCATGCACCTCACTGAGCATTTCCATTAGAGAAGTGCTTACAGATGCCTTTTGCTCCAGGGACCCTGAACAGAGTACAAAAGACAGTTTTAGAGCCCCCAGAAGCTGAAGTGGTACTTTACAGGTATCTCCCCTTCAATAGCAAGGCCTCTTCTTTGTGCCTGGCTATTCCTGCTCAGTGCCAGCACACTTGTTTGCAGGAGCACGTTTATCTAAATAAACCAGCAAGCTGATCTAGGTTAAAAATAGGGAGAAAAAAAATATGTTTACTTAAAATCTGAATCAATTCATATAACCAGTTAAGCTCCATCACCATCATGCCAGAGCAAACAACAGGGAGATGTGAATAACAGAGATGGCCAAGAGCAACCAACATTTTACAGAGGAAATCAAAGCCAATAACCAAGGCATAAGGTCCAAAAGAAATAATTGCAATGATCAAAAAACTAAAATCAAGGCCTCCTAATGTCATGTGCTCTGACCAAAAAAAAAAAAAAAAATAAAACTACAGAATGAAATATCTTTATTTTTCTATCTTCACAAAGAAGTTGCTAAATGGCTGTGAACTGCTCAGCATTTACAGCAGCATGACCTCGAGCCTCAAGGATCCCCTGACAGAAGTAGAAAAAAAGAATGGAAGGGAGAAAGAACAGTTTAACAATCTAGACACAAATGGATGCTGAGGAGATGCCAGCACTGGTGGTGAGCGCAAGGCTTTTGGCAACAGAAAACAATTTTTTGCACACAAATACTTCCTATCCTTGCATTGTTCACTTCTTTCTTGACCCTAAGCCACACCTGCCCTGCCAAAAGTTGTCTCTTTATAGTCAAAATGAACTGCAGATGCCTTGAAGAAACAAACAGCAGACAAATGCCCCACACCATGGGAGCTGGTGGATGCACAGCAGGCTCCCCAGCAGGACTCATCAGTGGAATGTATGCAAAGTTAGCATTTCTAAACCTGATAATCGTTTTTGTTACAAAGCAAGAGTGTCTGCACAGAGGCTGATACATGAACAGCACTCCAGCTTAGCTGCAGTTAGCAGTAAACCAACAAAATTTTATATTAACACAATATAGCTATTTATAAAAGAAACAACCTGGCAGTCTGGATACAGAGCTTAGCATGGCCTACTCAAAACAGTGATGCTAACTATCAGTATCCTCACAGTGCAGCCTGTTTCTCCTTTCCACTAGACCCTGCATTATTGAAATACACATAAACTCAGGAGTTCTTTGCTTCTCTGTCAATTGAGGCTGACAGAGGTTTGCCATCTCATGTAGACATGTACATTAGGATGCACACACACAGGGCATGGCAGCTCCCACCATGCTAACAATGTTCTGCAAGAGCTACACTTTAATAGCTTTTATTTGATTATTTAATGCAATAGCTGACTCCAACAGTTGATTACTCTGTGGTCTTTCTATGGGTTTTAGTATGGAAAGAGCAAAGTGAATACAAATAACAACTTTATTTTAAAAAGAAACACTCAGACAGCTCTTCCAGATCAATATTCCTGTGCCATTTTAAAAGACATTAATCTAGCACATGGTTCATCAAGCAAAAAACTGCCTAATAACACGTTGCTTCTTTAAATTGTCCTAACAATTAAAAGGAATTCACCTATCTATTATTTTTCCCTATTTATTATATGTATTTTGGGCATCCAGTGAAAAAATAACTACTTCCACAAACTGAATTCCATCATATAGCAAAATACTTCATGAATATTAAATGAGATTAAAGTATTTGAACTACTCAAGACAAGCAATTTGTTTCCCACCAACAGGGTGGAAGGGTCCTCAGCAGAGGATGCTCACATTGAAGTTTTGTGTCAAGCTGCTGCCAGGAGGTGTTAAATGAAGACAAAGCACTTAGAGTTTCTGTTCCAGTTGTATCCTAAACAATGCAAATGAAGCTTTTATAGATGTATATTTAAAGCATTGTTTTATTGGAGTTTCTGGTGTATATTTTGATCATGTTGCATGTCAAATCTCACATGCAGAAGTTTAATATACACACATGCAGGTGTGTGAAAATAAAGTGGATGGCAACTTCATTTATCATCATCAACCTTGTTTTCATAAGCAGCTTTTCAAACAACTTGATCTAGCAGAGCACATTAAATCAAGTAATGAGCATGGCCCTGCACTGATGGCAGCAGAGCTCAGCCAGCTTGCACAATGTGAGTCAGCAATTGTTCTGTGATATCTTTAATTTGGTACAAGCTAAATCCTCTTAAGAGCGCCTGCTGCAATCCAAAAGGTCAAACAGGAAAGTGGCAGAAAATCAATACTGACAGCTTCTGTCACCCTCCACAATCTATATGGTTCTTTCTAAGCCAAATTGCTTCTTTCTAATCTTTCTCATATTTGGCTGCTTGAACCTTTCTCATGTAACATTAAAAAAAAAAAAAAAAAAAAAAAAAGGGGAAAAAANNNNCATGTAAAAAAAAAAAAAAAAAAAAAAAAAAGGGGAAAGATGGGGGGAAAGAAATAATTATTTTCCTGAAGAGAAAGTTGTAATTTTATCACCAAAAATCAGAACAAAGCTGGTTCTATGCTGGGGTTTTTGCAAATACTGTTGTGATCAAAGTTGTATTTTCATATTTTAGACTGTCCAAAGCCCCAGCAAAATGACTGCACTCCTGTTTCAGCCATAACATGTTTGAGGTGGGTTAGCCCAAAATTTGAAAACCAGATGAATATCAGTTGGGCCCATTTGATTTTCTTACAGCTCTTTAGAAGATACACTTCCTCTATTTACAGGCTTATAAGGGATATTATGAAAAGACAATGAAATAAAAATGCCAGAAGGCTTTAGACCCAGCTTTAAAAAATGGCTTTTTTTTGCCTACTGTATCTAATTATGAATAAATACCAGCACTAGTAATCAATACATGCAACCTGAAGAAAAACACTAATTTTTTCAGGGAAGGGATTTTAATACAAAGAAAAGAAAATGTCATTCTAATCTAAACCAGCTTAATAAATTAATCACCCCTTTAATGTTGATATGAAAATTTAACAGGTGCTGCAGCCTTTTAGCAATCTTGTCTTTTAAAAAATGCCTTAACAATTATAGTAGAAAAATACAGATTTTAGCAGGAAGTGAATGACAATTCGTGTCCTCAAAAAGAAGGTTGAAAACACATAGAAAAGAATCAATGCTCAGCAGTACCCTGCTTTTATTTGGACCCTTTCCTTGAGAATGTGAGACACAGCTGTTGATTCTAATATTTTTTTCTGCATCCTGAATTTGTGAGGTTTTTGAAACATTTTTTCATGGCTGTGTTCCCAACACCTTAAAACTCAGTAATCACTTTCCAGCTCAGTAATCACAAGTGAGCAGGTGATGCAGACAGAGAAGCTGTGATGGTGGTCATCACTTTGGGTTTTTAAAATAATTCTGTTCAATCTTTTCAAGAAAGCTGCTGAAGTACTGTTTTTTGTCTTTATTAAAAGAAAACCTTTCTTTGGCCAAATCAATCCAGCATCTGTCTGCATGGAAATACAAACCTACAGCAGTGCCAGGGGTGCTCCCCTTGGATTTCTCCTTGGTGTAAGGCAGGCAAACCCTCTGCCCCAGCAGGACCAAGATGAGTTATGTATTTTCCCTGGCTGGCTTCCTTTAGGAATTATCAAGTACTAACTATAGGAGCCTCACCTTTAAAGATTATGTTGATGGTATATATACATCCTCTACATAGAGACTGCTTCCTTTTTGGAAATATCTTGCCAGGGGAAGGTGTATATGAAATTACTGCTGTGAAAAACAGCTCCTGAAAAAGTGGTAGGAAGAAGCAAAAGTTTTCAGTCCTTTCTCTTTCTGGGGCCAGTTTTTGACTCCTGCTTTAAATGGCAATTAAGCCACTGAACATACAGTTTTTAATCTCCTCCTTGCACACTTAATTTAAAGGCAATGAGAACAGAATAATTTCATAGAAATTCACTGACCTTTTAAAAAGCTTTCCTATACCATTTTCTCCCATAAATTGGTAAGATATTTACTAGCATGGAGCTTTTATATTTTCCATTAACAAATACTTTTTCCTCTCCCTACCTGATTCTAACCATAGCATTCCTCATTTCATATAAATAATTGTTAAATAAAGCATTTTTAAATAGCTTTTAAAAGTAATGGAGCCACAAAGAGAAGTAGACAAAACAGTTCAGCAGTAAAAATGCAAATCCTTAATATTTAAATGTCTGCTTGCATAATCTCAGAGCTCCCTGGCACCAGTATTAGTTGCTTCAGTCTTTATTTTGGGCAGCTGACCACATCAGAAAGACAGACAGTAATGTTCTTGAAAAAAAACTAAATAACACTTCTATCCTACAAAACATGGCATTTCGTTCCTCACTTCAAAGATCTTCTGTTCTGCTGCAGGTTTTTTATTATTTTGATTACAGTAATACTTATTATGATTTATTACTGTGTTACCGTTTGGGTTTCCTATCTCTGGAACATGAAAATAATGTTTAAAAAAAAATTTCTGATTATATAATGATGGCAAAAATTTAGACTTTGAAGTCTTTTTCCTTCTCCAAAAGTGACGCATAGAAAATATTTTATACATGTAGATACATATTTGTACTTCTAATTTTGCATTTTAGTGTTTCAAGACTAGGTTGAGTTTGGGGGAAGAATTTTTGAGCAGAGGATCATGGCATAGATGCTGGCATTTATTAATGTCAGAAGAAAGCTGACAACTTTCCTGCAGCCCTCGCACACATTAACAAGCATCCCACCAGTCCTGCTGCTGGCACAGAAGCACCAGAAGGCAAAGCCATGCTGGTGTAATTATTTTTTTTCCTGCCAGAGGGAGTAGCTCTTAATCTACTGCTGAAGGTATTGGCTTCACACAAGCAGAAAGGTGACACCAATATCATCCATGGGCAAGATCAATGGAAAGGTGAAGTCAAACAATCCCACCTAAATAAAAGCCACATTATTGCCACTGTAAAATCAGATAACTTGCATTTGACTGAACAGCACAGGGGAGAAAGTGTGATGTGACAGGCTGGCACTTAACTTCCCTAACCAATTTAAACCCCTGCTCTCCAGATCTGATTATACACATAACCATTTGGAAGCACAATGCTGTTACACAAAAAGGTGTGCAGGATCTCTCCAGTGCTACATAATTAAAAGCAAACACTGATCATTTGACTTTAGAAGCCAGAACCTCTGTGAAATAGAACTTCATTGAACAATAAATTCAACTGCAAATTCGCTAATTATTTTAAGATTGAAGCATGTTGCATTACACACACAGAGCCATGTCCTCTGACGGCTAGCAGAAAGTGTTCATTATAAAAGCAGTCATGCTTCAGTGACAGCAATTACCATCTCATACTTGTTAAATGCCACACAAAATGAGACTTGCTTCAGATGGTTTCATTTCCAGCCCACCTGACCTGAATCAAACCATAGATGTACTTTAACAACTCCAGCAGTTGATTACCGTGTGGTCTTTTCATAGGTTTTAGTATGAAAACAGTAGAGTGAATACAAATAGCAACTTTAATTTTATCTTTCTTCTAAAAAGAAATCATCCATGCCTGCATTCATCGTGGAAGAGCAATTTTACAGATTTCATTTCAACAGATGTAGCTTATCGTCATTTTAAAGACTGCAGTTCAGATTGGACTTACTCCAGGTTTATAATACCGAATTACATATATTAGCAACAGTTGATTATAAGTGATATATTCGGGATGAACAGATTTCTTTATTTAAAATATGTAAATACAAACGGTAAGAGTACCTAGAAAAATGGTTTGAACCTGCAAAAATTCAAGGGCACTTGGTATAACAGTAGTCAAGCCTCCTGTATTCATGCTGAAGCAATAGCTCCCAACAGGTCCCTGCCATTTGATTCAGATATTTAAGTTACAGGTGGCAAAAAAGCCTTTTCCTACAGCACAGTAGGAGGCTCTGAGGATTGTCATGCTTAGGACATCAGTTACTTTTCCTGACAAGGTTCTAAAAGAGCTCCAAGCATGCTGCAGCTCTCTTACAGAATGGCAACAGACAACAAGAGTGAATGAAAGACTGAGGAGTTGCCAAAACCTACCTAGAAAGCAGCATTTACCTTTCCACTAATTAAAGCACAAAAAGGAGCTGTACAGCTTCCCAGAGCCTGTGCAGGGGTGGGCTCTCAGGCAGCTTTTCTGAAACACAAACCAGCCAAATGACAGAGGTCTCCTGGCAATCTTTCTTCCCTCGTTTCACACATGTTTCTAAAGCCCATTGAAG
The DNA here is from genome assembly GCA_013397375.1 of Toxostoma redivivum. Classification (NCBI taxonomy): domain Eukaryota; kingdom Metazoa; phylum Chordata; class Aves; order Passeriformes; family Mimidae; genus Toxostoma; species Toxostoma redivivum. Next base: position 1,740,361 of record VXBI01009545.1, read on the forward strand.
CTGGTTTTTCCTTGTCATTTATATCCAGGTAACAGGGGAGAACTAAGGGCTGTTCTCTCCACCGCCTCTTATTCCAATTGTTTGCCAGAACACAGACTCAGTCCATTTTTAATAGCAAAGAAAAGCTTCTCAATAAAAGAGAACAGACTGAGTTAGGGAAAGAAAAGTGCTGATGAACTACAGATACCAACTTTCTTTAGCATACAAATCACAGATGTGATCAAAACTGATAAAATCAGCAATACATCAAAGCAAAAAATTCCCTCTAAATTCTCCATCAACAGGATGTGTGGAATTACCAAACTTATAACGTCTGCATTTCCTTCTCAGCTCTATATGTATGAAATTCTGTTTAGGAATTTGCATTGCTTTTATGCTGGGAAGCAATTTTTTTCCTAAATTACAGAACCTCACCTGTTAGAACCAGACCTCTCAGGGAAATTGAGACATTAGTTAGTGAAGATGTGAAAGCTCAGTCTCAGGGAACTACAGATGACATCCCCATTTTCAAGAAGAACTTTTTGCTCATTTCTTTGTCTAGATATGAAGGAAGTATCTGGAGCAAAACATTTGATTTCTATAAGACTGCCCAGCCCTAACACACGAACAGCCTTTTGGTCAGTAATAGTCTCCTGCAATGTGGTGCTCACAAAAACAGTAAGCAAGACAAGACTTAAGTGAGTTTAGCAACCTTAAGACTCAATATTCAGCCCCTTTTATTGTTTAAAAAGTGATATGACATATTTGGGGCAAGAGCTGTAGTTTTGGGGGCTTTAGCATTATACAGAAATGTAGCACCAGGCTACAGTCAGACAAAAGTTGTAAGAACTGATATTGTTCATATTTCTGTGTGAACAGCTCCCACAGGATCATGGAATTTGCTCAACAGTCTATTTTAAATGATGCAATTGTCTTGAAATGCTGATATTTTTCTGAAATATATTACTGTATCACCAACGTTTCTTTAAAAAAAAACAAACTTGTAAAAATAACTCTATTGTAAACCAGTGAATCCAGTCAATAAAGGGCAGAGCTCTGCAATCCATGCCTACACAGCTCTCCCTGCTCTGGAAGTTTAGATCAGTAATAGCTGGCTGAAAACTTAACTCCTCACCACTTTTTCCCCCCCTCTGTTCCCCCAGCACCACATGTGTCTTTGACACCTTCAAGGAAACCAGGAGATGTGATATTAAACTACAATACAGCTAGAAATTGGTGCAGCAAGCAATTTAGATCTGATCATGCTGATGTCCCCCTCCATTTGAGGTGTCTGACCTCAGCAAGAAGCAAGCTGACAGGCCACTGCCTTTAACTGTGGCAGTGATGGAATAAGGAGGACCTGCCTGCCCCAAAATGTGGTGGGGTCAAGTGCAGTGGAAGAAACTGATGCACATAATCAGCTTGGGCTATTTGCCTCAGACAGCCACACTCGCTCTTCACAAGCTACTGCTCACCTTGGACATTTATTCAGGATTTGTATTTCTAACCAGAGCTCAAAGGAGGCTGAGCAAGCATCTTGAAAGCTCAATCTAAAGGAACATTTTACTGCAAGAATATTTGTTACTCCAAAACAAACAGGTTTTTAGATGCTACATGACCATCAATTTACAGCTGATATAGCCAAACATGAGAAGATAAAATTAACTGGCAAAAGGAAATGGATAATTGGTTGTCCCTTTTCTTTCTCCCTTATCCCAACACTTCTAAGAGCACCACAAGGAGTAAAGGCAAAATAATACTGCAGGAGATGCCACATTCAGTTACATCTGCCTGAGAATTACAATGGCACTGCAAGTCAGCAGGCCTCAGCACTTAATAGGATTCCTACACATGACCCTTCAAAAGGCACTGAGGGACCCAGAGAGAGAGTCACCCACCCAACAACACACCAGCCACTCTTCTCCGAGCCATCAACTTGGCAGTGAATTTAAACCTTCTCTCAATAAATTTATTAATTCCTATAACCAAACAGGCCATCCCAACAAATCCCTATCTTTTATTGCCACTGCAGCACTGCCTGTTGTTTCCTAAGCAACTTCCACCCTCTTCAGTTCAGCCTTTATACCCTTACTCTGCCTTTATTTCACAGGAGCAGAAAGGTAACCCTGCTGGCTTGAGCAGTTTATGTGATTTTCTAGGTACAATCTGAACAACTAATATAAATGAAGATTGAAACTAATGAAAACAACATAAACATAGCACAATATAGAATGAGAAGATGGTTTGGGCTGGAAGGGACCTTAAAGATCATCTCGTTCCAGCCCCCTGACTTTGGCACAGACACCTCTTCCACTAGACCAGCTTTTCAAAACCTGGAATTTCTTTTTCCTTGCTTCCAAAGAAGATGGGCAATTTTTTTTCAGTTATTTGCTTCTGTATAATTATAATCTTCACATGATTTTTGTATTAGAATGAAGCTTTGTATCAGCTGAGAGATAAAGGGACAGTTTTATCTCTGACAGCTACTCAGAGAGCTGCAAATCAGCTGTCTTAAAAAATGGATGTCACATGGCAAGTGCTAGAATTGATTGTGGGCTGACTTTGTCTGAGACTTTATAAGAAAAGTCTGCCACTTCAGTCCCTTCTTTAATGACAGTATTTTACATCTATATTGATGTAACAATGCAATGCCACTAAGGTCCATCTGCTGGGACCAGAACTGTGCAAACACAGAGAAAAGGACAGTTTGCCTTCAAGAGTGAGATGCCAAGAAACCACAGAATTTCCAGGGGAAAAAAGTTTATGTTTATGCTACAAATATCTTATTAGCTTCAAATAAGAACATGAGTTTTCTGAACATGTGCTTGAATTAATTGTGGTGGCGTATCATAGTAGGGAGAGTATCCAGAATAATTTGTTTGGATGAGTGGGTATATTAATAACTTCCATACATATTTGCTAACTAAATAGAGACAAGCCAAAATTAAATAATAAATTCATAGTAGGGCGAAACTCTTCTACACAATAAGGAATATATGCTAGTACATCAAATTTCCTTGTAGGAAATGTACAACTAATAATTACAACAACTCTGCTAGAAAGTGTGACAGGAAAAATAAATGCCTTTAGTGAATAGTATCTCAATTAAAAAAAAAAATATATAAGGGACAGAAGGAAGGAAGTAGATATTTCATACTCTGTAGGCTCTCTAATTGTGTTCTCCTCCCAGACCAGCCTACTGGCAAGCAGGGAGACCTGAAGCAATAGTGGTGATACCACATACTTCCCTACTGGACAGTGTGCCTGGATTTCCCAGTGACCATGTAACTCTAATGTCATTGGTAATAGCTGTGCTAATTAATGCAGTATCAGTCTCCATTCTTCAAACAAACCCTTCACAAACCCACAAATGTATCCACTGCCAGCAACTTGCATGGCCAGATGGAAGGAGGGAGCACATGCAGACACTTGGAGCAGAGGAAAACTACATTCTCTTCAACCAATTATCCTAAGAAGAGGACATGATGCACATGTTCTTCAACTCAGATCTTTTACCAGAGTACGCTTGTCCTAATGAATCATATTGTGACATACCAAGAATCGCCAGTCACAAGGGAAAAAAAATAGTGAATGCTAACCTCCAGTCATGTTTCTCAATGCTCTAATCTCCATAAAATTAGAATTGAGAAAAAGGAGATAAAGTTTATATTTTTTTCTCAGATTTTTCATACATAGCAGCATTTGCAGTGAATGACATCTACAGACTGCAGAAATCTGCTCAATAAATTATTTCAGTGTTTGCAGTTAAATTTTCTGTAATTTTTTTTTAATTTAGAAACATAACAGGTAAGCAAGAAAGACTGACTGCCCTCCAGTTCTTAGCCAAAACTGAATCTTCTTGGCACCTTGCAAATTCAGTGATTGTGCAGGTTCATTGAATGCAGTGCCATCAGTGTCTGTGTGGTGAAGTTACCACATCCCAACTGAGCCCTGCTGGGCTCTGCATCATCAGCCTTTTGTTAGGCCTGGTGCAGGACAAATTAAACCCTCCCAGTTTTAAAGAAATTATGACAAACAACATAAAGAAATAAAGTAAATACACTTTATGATATTTGGAAAAATTAGTTTTCTTTCCTCATTCTTCATTTTTATGGAGACAACACACCATTAAGAGTAAATGTGCTCTTCAAAACTAATTGGTGAAGGTTTGGGTTTTTGTCTTTTTCTTCCACTCCCCAAATTTACAATTTCATTGCCTGTTTTATGTAGTCACTGTAGCATGCTGTAATTTACTGTTTTATCCTAGAATCACATTTCAGCCTTTTCACAGCCAAGTCCCTAGTAGTATGATAATCAAGAATCAAGTTGTTCCTTATACAAATATAAACCTGAAGTAAGTTCAGCTGAGTTTCTCCAGCTTAACTCCCGTGGGAAATTAGACTTTGACACCTGACCTTAAATATTCTAGACAGTGGTTTTGGCAATATCAGTTCATTTTAATCTGATTTCCCAAGAGAAGAGCAGTGTCAATAACACAATTGGAGCTACCAAGTCATGTCAATATCCATTGTGCTGCATTGTTGGAAGATCTTAATAAAACCATTTCTAAGCTATGTAGACCTAGAGGCAGCTGCATTTCTAATAAAATATTTTATATTCAAAAGTAAAGTCTTATTGAACAACAAATGCATAATTTACTCCACAGGAAAAACGGCCTTTTAGGGTACCTTGAAAACACACCGTTCTCTCCCCTCCCACCTCCCTTTCTTTCACTCACTGCAAAATACTGAGCAATTAAGCAGGTTGCTATATTTGGTGTGCCCAAACTTCACAGGTTGATAGCATAATGATTTTAATAACCACTTTAAATGTAACATAGTGACAAGTTGACACCCGAGGTTTGCATTCTGCAATTTGATTTTTCCAGAATTCTGTTATGCCTCAGGAATAGCAATATGATTAGGAATAATTTCTTGTTAGTGCTTCTTACTTTTAAGTTTTTCCCCCTTCTTTTCTCTCCCATTATAAACATTGAAAATGTACTAAGTACAGGCTCCCTGGTAGGTACTAAAAGTTGACTCTTCTACAAAAGCTCCTGGTTCCACCTTCATCAAAAGGAATGAACTAACATTACCAAAAGCATTCAAATCAAAGGCAGTTATACCCTTTGTGAAAATATGAGCATTAATACATGTTCATACCATCAGCATTACAATATTTCAGCACTATGTAATACCAATGAGCATTTCAAAAAGCACTTGCAGAGCACCAGAGTTCACCTCCACTGACAACAGCCAAGACCCACAGCTCAGGAAGAATTACCACGTCCCCTTGCCCTCACAAGAACATGAAGCAAAATATTCTTGAGTGCTTTAGCCACTGTGAAAGCTTCAGAGTTCAGCAGCCCAGAGAGAGAAACTGGAAAAAGGTAATGTGGCAGGAGAAATGCGAAATGGTGCTTATCAGTCTGAGATATTTTGGAGGAATACTGATCTCATGTCAGATGCTGTGTATTGCCACAGCTCTCAGAGACACGTTTGATGCATTATTTTTCATGTTGATATTTTATACAGCACTTTTCCCAGGTTTCAGACATTTTGATCCATCCTTGTGTTTCGATACTGGCTCTCCTGGTTCTGTATGTGTACTGAGAATAACTTTAACTGGAAGTGCAGTATGCAGAGAGCTGGAGTTTAGCACATTTCCATGATCTGCAGCAAAGTTTACCAAGTGTTTCACTCCTGCCTTTAAGATGAAAATTGATGTAATAAATTCCACATTTTAGTAATGCACATGGCAACCACAGAGCCACTAAAAAACAATGCATATCCATCTTTGACATATTCCTGCCTCTGTACAATATTTTAAGAGTTCTGAAAGCCCACACTCTTTATATTGTCATTGTGAACATCTGTAATTTTGTTTGCTTCAGTCAAGTCAAAGGGAGTACTTTGGAGTCACTGAGCATCATTCCAAGAAATATCTGGTTTGCTATGATTATATATAATGTATTTATGATGAAGAATACTCAGCTACTCATCTATTTTTCAAGGCAGGTAAATCTTCATTGAATTTACAATGTCAGGCTTCCTTACATGCAAGATCACTATAATTTCAAGACTGCATCATAAATAATGTAGCAAATTCGGAAGGAATACAAATGATACACATAGAAAGCATCTTTCCATCACCCTGATTTCATCATCCTTAAAGAACTTTAAAATGTAGCTGAGCAATTCCCAGTAATGTACAAGAAGCAGCCTATGGAAAACATTTTAAGTCTTTAACTACAGAACATCTACCCCTGTTTTTCTGCGTCGGATCTTGAACTAATTACACCTCTGCTTATGCCACAAGTTTTCTGGAAGACTCAGAAAAGTCATAAAAAGTGCTTAGAAAGTACTTTAATGCCATTTTCATGTTCTAATGATGATTAACCAAGGCTGTTTTATATGCAGCATATACTCTGAGAAATCAGTAAAGCTCATATTCATCCAAAGTACATTGGGCAAACAGCAGTCTACACAGAGTAGCATTTGCTAGTTGCATGTGATGAAACAGCCCTCCAGTTTAAACAGTCTGCTTTCTCATTCATGTTTTACACTTTCAAACACCCTTCCTGGCATTTTATTGCTGTATCAGAAATAATAAGGTGTGATACTTATGCTCAGGCATTAATCATTGCCTTTAAACTGGGTGTAATGAACAGCTTTCCTCTCTGCCTTCAAGAAAAACTCACTGTTTTTTTAAGACATAATGGGATTCAGTTGCCTTAGCAAGCCTAGAGATGAGGCAGGATTTTTGATTCTCTAGAGTGTCTGTAACTTGACAGGACCTACAGAACACCCACACATTTCTGGAGCAGTAGCTGCTGGCCAGACAAAATACTTTAGAGCACTGAACACATGAGATTTTCTATTTATAGACAGCTAAGTCCACCCACCTACTTTGCAAATTTTCCCTTTGGAAATCCGTTAAAAATATTTCTGGCAACCCACAAAAGTTCTGCTTGACCTACCAACACTAAAAAATTCTGGAAGACAACATTTGTTTCAAAATAGGAACTGTAGAGCCATGTCCTGATAGCCCTTGCAACTGGGGTTATTTTATTTTAACAGCCTGCTGAGCATAGATGAATTTTTCCTGATACTAGTAAAGCCTCTGACTAGTAAATGCCTCGTTTTGCCTGGGGAAAATGCTTAATATCTCACTTCAAAATTTTGCTTGAATATAATATCCACTTACATTTTGCAATAAATATATTAATGTCCATAAACAGCAAAAATTTGCAGGTGCTCCTTACCAAGGTCTTCTGTCATTTATTTTGCATACTTATCTTGGCTTATGAATGCAGTAATAGCCAGCTCCAACAGCATATTTCTAACTGGTAAAATCTCAAGTATAAACTCACATCCCTGTTTTTTTAATTCAGAACTGAAAATCTTGGCTGCTAAATGAATTTAAAATGTTTGCAGTAATATTACTTGTAAAATCATATTACTTTGTGTTTAAAATATGAGTTATGCAACACTTTCCCTGCTCAATGATGCTGCCCTGCAGAGACTTGACTGACTGACCCAAATTTCCCTCTCAGGTTCACGCCCTGCTCCTCAGGCAGAAGGCAAGTGCTCATCCCAGTTTCGTGGAACAATACCCTCTTCACCTCTCTCCTCTGTGTTTCAGAACATTAACACTTCAAATTCCCATTTTTCGCTCAATGGCAATTTTAACTGTTTCCTATTTAACGAGATACAGGCTAAAATTATCAGCTCACATAACACTTCTTGTTTGTGTAAGTAATTCAGCTAAACACTTGACATTGATTTCTCACCTACTGTTTAAGTGTCATAGGGAAAAACTACATCTATATCCACTTCAGTGATGGTGACTCTATAGTCAGTAAAATCTAACTGTTTTCCCAATTCTTTCAAATGCTTTGAACACTCTCCTCACCCCCACAAATAATACTGCAGGTGTGCTACCAAATGCAGGTGAATATAAAGAAGAGCCTGCATGTATCAGAGAGAACTGGGGCTTGGAGGACAAGCATGAGTGGCAGTCAGGAGAGTGGCATTTCTGTGCTTTGTTCATGGAAACTAAACAGGAGACAAATGATGTATCCTGTAATCTCAGAAATCACTGAGATTCTACTGTTTGTCTGGTAAAAAAGTACAATATGTAAAACCTTTCCATTTCAGACAGAAGAAGAATCACAGAAACATAGAATACCTGAGCTGGAAGGGACCTTAAAGCTCATCTCATTCCCAACTCCCTGCCATGGGCAGGACACCTTCCCATATCCCAGGTTGCTCCAAGACCCATCCAACCTGACCTTGGACATTTCCAGGGATGGGGCAGCCATGGCTGCTCTGGGCAACCTGTGCCAGGGCTCAGCACCCTGACAGGGAGGAATTTCTTCCCAATATCCCATCTAACCCCGATTTCTTTCAGTTTGAACCCATCCCCTCTTGTCCTATCACTAAATAGCCTTTCTCTGTTTCTCGTAGCCCCTTCAGGTCCTCAAAGCTCCCCTTTTCCAGACTGAACAAGAGGTACATAAAGGCACAACTCTCCTACTGAAAACCAGAACCTTTATTTCTGTCCTCAGCCAGGAGCACTCTGATGTATCTGCTGATGTTCAAAAGACACTGCCACTGTGTTAAAATCCAATCATAAGTCTGCTACAGATGAAGGATGAAGCAGCCTTTCACTCCAACTCTCAAAACCAAAGCAGAGGAGATATATAGTGGAACACTCAGGGCACACGGTGAAAAGCAGGTTTTGGCAGTGCAAAGAAGATGCAAAGCCTTACAATCAAAATGTTACAGGGATACAGAGTATAAATTAGAGCTCAGAAACAATACTGATGGATGAATTTCATCTTGGTTATTTGGCTCCAGCACTCTGAATAAATTGCAACCTATTCACTGACATAATTCTCTTTAATAGTAAGGAATGATGGCTATAGCTGAGGTGTAGACTAGCATCCAGCTGCTAAGGATCCCTGGGATTGACCCTTGCACTGCTGGGCACCCATCTTACTGAGATTACTCATGGGGGTACCACCATTTACCTGGTTGCAAGATCAGATCCACAGGGGATGTATGAGTGCTCTTTGTTCAAAAAGAAATCTAATAACAACACAATTTAGAATACTCTGGGTTGCAGGTATAATTATTATTTCAAAAGGTTACAAAAAGAAATATATTTTGCCTTGCTTAGCAGGTAGCATGCAGTTCATCTTCTTGGACAAACACTTCAGCATATCTGGTTGCCATTGTCTTATCAAAAATGTCTCTGTATCAGTAAAAGAAATTACCATACAGAGGAAAGAAAACATTACAAGTAATAGATTCACCAATTAATTTCTTCCACGGATACAACCTTGCTTATCTGAGTGTGGCACAGGGAAATGTCTGAGTCATGGAAGCTTGAGCTTCAGCTGCTTGGGAACGACAGAGCTAAAGAAATTATCTGTACAAAAAACAATCAATGGGAAGCAAAGGTTACACACTCTTCACAGGAATTTATTTTCACCTGTGTGGTGATAAATCTCCAAACCATACCCCAATGTACAACTCCAGAGCAGCACAGCAGAAAGCCTCTTGTTTGCACTACCTTATCACAGACTAATAAAGGAGGGAGGAAAACACTGCATTGCAAAGTTTCTTGTTCTGCTCCTCATCTTTAAATTCTAGGATTTAGAATTAGGCAGGAATTAAAAGAAGCCACCATCCCTAAAGACTGTGCCCTTCCCCCAAGCCTGGATTATTTAAAATATGCACAGAAGGAAATTGTGTTTTCTTTGCTGTGGAAAGCTGATTAACTTGTTAAGACTTCAAGCCTTAAAACTCAGCCTCACAAAGAAACTGTATGGATAAAAAGAAACATACTTATACAGTTTATTAAATACTTCAATGATAATGCTATGCCAAGTAATTATTCATATTAGGCAACTTTAAATACAGATACAGAAGCTAGATGACAATTTCAGATTCTAACTTTTAAGGTGAGAGTTGCATCAAGGGCTTAACTATACTTTGAAGTGAAATTCCAAGGATTTCATGAATCCTAGATTACATTGTTTATGCTTTGTAGAAAAAAAAAAACACCTTTTTTTGCCAAATCCTGCCTTCTAGCCTGGAACATGCTTTCATTAGATGCTTTCTTTTAACAAAATCTCAATGTATTTATAACAAACATAAAGGAGTTTTTCAACATCCAACTGTTGTCCAGCATTATATTTCATTAAATCACACCTATATTTATTTCTAGGTTTTAGTGTTACTTACAGACCCCAAAAAGCATGCAACTGAAACTCACTAAACCAGAATATTATTCAGAATCAATATTAATAAATGGATTTAAGTTCTGAAGTTTGAGAATAACATTTTCTGCCTTCAGAAAAACTGTGTTTAAGGTAGCACAAGCAGATGATACTTTAGGCAAAAAATAGAAAAAGTTTCTTGCATTGATGAGGAATTAAAGTCAATATTCCCTTCCTCTTACTGACTGCAATGATCCACTTCACCTACTTTTCATACACTGTGCCAGCACAAATCAAACCTGTTTGGTTCCTAGGCACTAGGACTACATAGATAAAGGCAAGTAGCATCAGCCAAGCAAATCTAAATGCCAGGAAACAGTGGAGAGGAAATACATCATTTTTTCATATGTCACTTTTCTTAAAGCTTTTAACAGGTTCATTTATAACATGTATTTTTATACATAGTCATGTCTGAGCTATTTTACATGAGACACTTGCAGACAAGGTAGGCCTAGACCAACAGCTATGCTTTCAGTGTTTCAGCACTCTGCAGGAGCAAAAGCCTATCCACAGACCAAATGCAGCCTCATATTCCATTGCATCTTCCAAACTGCAGTTACCTCACAAGACAAAAGATCCTTGATAGAGCAGCACTGCTGTGGTCTGCTTTGGGCATATGCCTTTGAGCTGGGCACTGCAGAGTCTCTGCTGTAAAAGCTACAGACCACAGCTGGGAGCAGAAGAAAATAACACTGCTCAGGCAGACCCTATTTCACCCATTTATAGGGTAGAAAACTCAAAGCAACACTCCCAGAGACTCTCTGGGAAGCCCTTTCTTTCCTCCAGATGTGTGAGAGTAGCGGGGGGGAAAAAAAACAGACCAGCCAAAACCAAAGCAAGCCACACAGCAATAAAATGAGAGATTTTATTTTAAGATGGGAAATACGGTTTTAGTTTCCAAATGCTCAGGGACAATGAAATAAAAGAGAAAACAGACAAATAGGAATAGGCAATCAAAAAGAAGTGCAACAACTGGGAGTAGGAGAACACCAAGAGAGAAGATGCCATGCTAATCCCTGCTCAGCAAAAGGATCCTTGGGATAAGGATTCTTGGGATAAGAACTGCTGGCCAGTCATTGTACTCCCAGCCACCACAATGCAATACCCTATATTCAGCACTGGGGTTCTCATGTTGAGTTTTTGGAATGTTTTCTTTTCTGCTCTCATCCCTCTGTCCTGATCAGCCTCCCAAACTGACCTGGCTTCCCTGTCCTTCCTCCTCACAGTATTAATACAGAGAAACCAAGGAAACTTCCCTGAGCTGAGTGAATGCCTGGGGAATTAGTGTATTTAACATGAACAGCTCAGTGAGTTTAGCAAGTCTCTGGATAATTGCCTTCAGCAACGCTTCTAACTCCTCTCTCCCGTGTCTCTAACATTAAGAGCCTAATTCTGTATTTTGATTTCTAAAACTGTATGATCCTTTATTCCCACAGTTTCCAGACACACACATGCACACACACATAATCACTACACTCTGCTGAAACAGATCCCCAAATTATAATGCCAGCTTTGTCTCCTTCAAAAAAAAAAAAAATCCAGACAGCTATTAAAAAAATACTAAAATTAAAGAGAGGGAAAAAAATTTACACTTCAAACTTTGAGCATTGAATTTTTAATCTATCAGAGTACTTTATTCACTTTGCAAACACCTGCAATATCTTTTGCTCTATGTTGCACTTACACATACTAAACCTGATCATTTAGCATGATTATAATTTACTGCTGATTATAACCATCGTGAAATCAACTTAGAACATTACACTGTTTTGACAAAAGCTGATGCCTTTCTTTGCATGAATATCCCAATACCTCTGATATATTTATTTTTGGAAACAATTTTTAGAAAAACTATATGCTATTTTTATTCATACTTTCTTGTAAAATTATCTCCCTATTGGGCTGCCAAATTTTCCATATGTGAAACCCAGAAAAATATGCATTACATTTAGGACTGCACCTGAGTTTGACCAGATTCACCTGGTACTACAGTTACATAAAATCTGGAATTTTTAAACTGTCTTTGCATTCACAGATTTTTTTTTTTTTTGCATGACCAAGTTTTTAATAGCACTCTAAAAGCTGCACATGTATTTTATCTACTTTACAAGTCAATAATCTACATTGGCATTAACAAGTTTATTATACTAAGATGCTAAGTTAAATGCAAATTTTTCTTGGTTGTAATTGCAAATTCTGTGTGTTTTACACATTTATTGAAAATTCTCTACTTATCTCCCAAATAAATTAAGGGAGAGGAGAACAAGCACATCAGGACAGACCAAGGATACCTCTCATTTAACATCTTGTCACCAATACTAAAAGATCTTTTCCAAGTCATTAAAACCATTTCATGAAAGACGCTGGAAAAATAACCATTTTCTAAGAAAATTAATTTTTCTCCTATCTAATCTTTTTTAGTTTTAAATTTATTTAAAGAAATTGTGGGGAGGGGGGGGGTGTGTTACTCCCATTTTCACATTTCATCTCCTGTAATTGCAGATCTAAAGGCAGACTCTGATTTTTCTTTAATCAGGCTCCTGGCCTCCGTGGTATTCTGGTACTCTGTCATACTGAATTACCCATGACTTCCAGCTCTCCTGTCAGTTTTAGCTGTCATGTCCTTCAGTTTCAATGACTGCTCACTCATGGCTGCATCTGAACAATTTTACAAAAGCTCTAATTACTGTAACTTGGGGGGGAGAGCAGGAGCCCTCATTATTTATGGGCAAGGGAACAGACTCCCCTGTACCTCCTGCCTTTCATAAAAAAATTACACTAAAATCTTTTCACATCCAAAATTACTTTCAGACTTTTCTCACCTTGCACACCTTTTCAAAAAGGATTCAAAATCTGCTAGCAACAGCCTTTTAGAGAAATCAGGACTAAAAATGTAATTAATATATCTACATAAATGAGCAATGGTATCAAGCTACACATTTAAAGTTGGCCCTGGAGCTTTCACAGTAATTCCTGCAGTACCTAAATGTTAAAGTTTGCAGAAATTTAAAATCTAACGTATTTCTGTTCATCTTAACTAGAGAATTACCATGTTTATATAGAAGTCTATCACCTTTTTGTAGTTCTTTTGCTCATTTGTTCTGAAAGAAATTCATGAAGTTATAAAAAAAATGTTTTAAACGTCATGAATCTCCACAGGGATATCCAGATCTTTTCCATGGATGACTTTTTTACAAATGTATATGCCCACAGAATATTGTCTGTGGATAAAATACTGACTTCAGGATAAATGTTTTCCCCTAGATGAATTCTACTATGTAGCATTTATTTACTTAGAATTAAGAATTTGCATGTCAATAGATTATAAATGAAAAAAAAAAACAATAATCTAAAAGAAACATGAAGTTAATTATTCAAAGTTCATTATTCAGGCAACTACAGTGTGTTTAGATAAGCCCTACTTACAGCTCATTAAGAGCTGACCCAACTTCAAAAAATTCCTGTGTTCTCCACTTCTGCATGAAGCATTAATAAAGCCCAGTTGACATCAGGATGAGAAATGAGCTGTCTGAAGTTGTCTTTAGGTGATTTGTCTAATGGAGAACCTCACCTCACTCCTATGGAAGCTCTCCAGGAATACAGTTGGGCCTCCCATAAAACCTGTGGGCAAGAAGAATGTATGGAAATTTCTTGCAGCTTTGCTCAGCAACTCCTCATCAATCACAGCTGATAGAAATCTGGAATGTTTCCTTCTACTCTCTGGTCTATCTTCAAGATCTGAATTCTCATAAGAACAGAAATTAATGTTTCCAGGAAGGTCTAACAAACAACCAATACACAAGAAAGTACTCTGATCTACTTTTAATGAACCAGTTCTTGGGAAGCAAAGCCAGCAATTTATCTAAGAAGAGATTGAAAAAATTGTCGTAGAACTCAGTAAAAAAGGTTAAATTTTATCTCCTACAGGCTAACTAAATAGTTCTCTTTTAGCCTTTCTGTAGTTTGTTTCCTGACAGTAGAGGCTGTGAGAAGAGGATTATTTCATCCCAGTTCCCATTTCTGGGAAGTACCACAGAGCTGTGCTGGGTGCTGTGCATGAACATTAACTGGCAGCCTCAAAGAAATCAACAAAAGGACCCGGCTGGGCAATCGAAGAGAAACACAAAATGAGAAAAGAATAAAAAGTTGATTTTGTTGTCACCTACCATCCTTACATCCCTTCAGTCTTCACCTATGTTTTTGACCCTTCTTTCTACTGCAATCTTCTTGCTCTCAGAGAGCATCCAAGCAGCCAGCTCACAGTTCACCATCTGTGATAGCTTTCACCAGCAATTGATTGTGCTCATTACTTTGAGGAGAATAGTGGGATACATCATGCTCCAGGGAGACAGAGCTGTGTGCTAAGTGCAGGCTCTGGCCCAACAGAAAATAAACCCCAGTTTGTTTCCAAGTTGCATCGTCCTTCACACAAAAAACCAATTCCTATGCTCTGAATTCACCCATTTTCCTCCTGCACTGCTAAATAAGCACTGGGTTTTTACAGTTTTTCATCAATACTTCGTACCCAGCCAGTGCCCTACAGAACTTCATTTCATCAGCCAAATTTGTAATACCATAAAAATGATACCAAGCTAATTTGACAAGGTCTGTTTTCCATAAAGCCAGGCTGATTAGCAATAACTCTATTTCCCTTGCTTAATTCTTTATTAATTTTTATTAAATGAGTCCTTTGGAAACCATTCCATTATTTTGCCTGAGATCAATGTCAGGCTGAGAGACTTTTAACTATCTGAGTCTTCCCATTTAGCCTTTTATTGGCACAGCATTAGATTTCTTCCCATCATCTGGAACATCCCCAACGCTCCACAAAAAGAAAAAAAAAAAATCAAGAGCAGCAACTCAAGAATGCTTCAAACAGATTTTTCTAACTCTCAGAAACTCTCAATTCAAACCTGTTGATTGCAAAATGCCCAGCATTACTATTATTAAGAACCTTTAGTTACAATTGTAATGAGACCTGGTCATGCTCTTCTGCTGCCTTTTCCAAATACAGAACATCAATACTTACCCAGAATTTCTAACATTTCTGCATTATATTTTCAAACTCTTCTATTTTTCATTCCTATGGCATCATTCAAACACTTTCCATTTTCATTACCAATTAAGTAATCATACTTTAAAGTTACAGTTAATTAGTTTTATCTATATATATTTATATAGAATTCTAGGACAAATGAAAAGAGAATAGTTTACAATATTGATCCTACCTCACCACTGATTTTTTAGAGGTATATTTATATACATATGCAGTATATTTGATGTAGATAATGCATATACATGTGTATTATAGATACATGTGTATGTGTATGTTTACACACACATTCCTCAGTAGCTTTCTACACTTCCTAGATTCTGATTCATACTTATTAACATCAATTAACCCTTGGCTTTTTGTGTCTTTGTGTTTTGTTTTTATTCCTTGATTTCAGTGAGTTCTCTTTTTGAAGAACAAATTATTCCCAATAATTTGTCCCAATTATTCTCAAACCCAGCCCCTGTGGTGCCCTGAACACATGGACATGTCTATCACACACACACAGATTTTCTGAAGTCATTCTTGCAGCTCACAATTCAGTTAACTCAGGCTCTTTTGTACTTTGGTTAATTACTCCCTTTGGTACTTCAACCACCACTAATTTTGTCCTTATCTGTGACAATGAGGCCTAACACAGAGCTCTCTAAAAACCCACTTTCATAGAAGGAGATTAATCATTTACATTTATATACATGATATATATGTATATATACATATTTTAATTTTTTTTTTTAAAGAAACACAAACAATATTGCTACAAGGCAGCATGATTCCAGTAACATCATACAAATGGAAGTCTCCCATAATAGTGATTTTTCCTCCTACACATTACAGGAGGAACTGGCCCTGCTGCTCTCTGCTGGTGACATTTCTGCACATGGTGAGTTAGATCCCCATTTTACACATTACCTATCAGAAAGTGGAGCTGTGAATCCTTCTAGATTTAAATATGTTTTCAGCCTTTCAATCATTTGAATTTTCCCATTAGGCTAGATTAGAGCAACCTGTTCAAATGTATTATAAATTAGGGATTTCATTACTTTTTATTTATTGCAGGCACTTAACATTTGCACAAAGACAAAGCATTCCTTCTTTTCATCTTCTTCGATGTATTGATTAATGTCATTTTCCAGGATCTTGATTTTGTGCAAAATTAATGATTTTTTCTCCCTTTGCACTGCTTCCTTGGCTAAATTTTGTTTTCTGAAAGACCAGCTCCTTTTATGCAGTAAATTTCCTTCCACCAAGGACTGGCTCTACATTGCATCTCAAATCCCATATTTTACAATACTGTTCTGGGCAACAGTTCATGTCAAAAATATCTCTTTTGGACAGGACAGAAGGCCAGGTGGGTGCTACATCCCTTTGCCCTTTTTCCAGCTGTCCAGAGGATTTTCTGAAATGAATGATTCAGGATAAAGACAAAACAACCTCAGTGAATTGAGGGGCTGGGAAAGACAGGAGTTCAGGAAAGGCTCAGTTATCAATTTAGAATATGACAAACCAGGAAAGATAGATGAGGAGGAGAAACATCATAAACACACAGCTAAAAACAGGTCACTACCCAATACTATTTATCACATTGGCAATTCCTGCTAGGATTTTATACTCCTCCCCAGCTGCACCACTGGAAACACTGCACCTTTTCATGCCACCTTCATTATTTCTGATACTGCCAGACAGATTGGCATTTTTAAAAAGTGAAAGTCTCTTACACTTTTCTTGTTTTCCTTGTTACAGGATTTACTGTGTTCTTTTTTGTAATTTTTCTATAGCTGTCCTAGGGTGACTTTATGATGCTTGTTTTCCTAGCAGATTTTCCTCCCAAAACCAGGACAACAGCTTCATTAAGAACTGTGAAAGAGCCACGCAGGATTTCAGTATTTTTTTTTTTTAAACCATGTTAAATCATGGTATTGTAGAAGTTATGAAAATATCATGAAAGCAACAACACTTTTTGATTTTTCATGCAAAACCAGCTAGACACAGTATGCTGTGTCAGGGCAGGAAACATCACCCACACTCAGCTGGATTAAAGGACCAGAAAAAGCAGAATACAAAACCAGCTCCAAAGGCAACCTGCATTAATGAATTCAAATGTACTCCTGGTGACTTGCAAAAAGGTCTGTGCTGTGGTGTTATAGGTGGCTTTATGCCATGAATTCCAAATTTGCCCTGCAAACAAAAAGAATAATGCCAGTGCAAGAATTATTCTATTTTGATATTAATAAATGAATTGCCATGTGCAGTAGGAAAAAATGATTGGGACATTAGAAAATGTCTCCTATTCCTTTCTGTTGTTACCAGCACAGCCCCTTCAAGCTTTCTCCAGGTATTCCAAAGTTCAGGACAAGCATTTTGGCTCCTCAAAAGTCCACACTGTATGAAGATCACAAGGGCACACCCTTAGAAAAAACAATGCTAATCCCATTAGCATCTGACAACCACAGATAAACCAATTCTCATGCTTCAGAGAAAAGCTATGACACGCTGTAAATTATCACAGATCCAATCACGATGTTACCAAACCATTCAAACTTTAGCATATAGCGAGCATAATTTATTTAGATCAAACCTAAGGCAGGAAAACTATATTATAAAAATAGTATGCCTGGGAAATTGGGGCATTTATTATTAACATATAGAGAGACTTGGCCTTCATGGCATTGCAAAAATGCTTTTTCTTATTATATTGCTTTTCTGAATGCTACCTAAGGGTGCATTTTCCTTTTCAATAGTCATTTCTTTGCATAATACAAGACTTTACAGTTTGAGAAACTGTTTTTTAAAACAGCAAAAAAGAATGAAAATCACCCTAACTCTGGATGGAATATCCTACATACACCAAGTGAAAAAAAAATAAAGAAAAAAAAAACCCAAAAACAAACAAACAGAACCAAAACCAAACAAAAAAACCCAACCAACACCAATTCATGAACAGGCAAGATTTTCATTACAGACATTGCATAAATGCAGTTGTTATCTCCTGTAAATAAACAGGCTATGAAATCCAATCATTATTTAACTCCACAGTATATTTGGCCTCCAGGCTATACAGAAGTATTTGAAGAATTCCTTTCTGTTCTGGACTCAAAAAATTTTGCAGATACCTTAAATTCTGCTATTTTCACATGAAAGGAAGGTCACCTAAAAATTATTATTTATTGCAAGTGTTCTTACTTTTGCCTTTTCAACTGTGAATTATTTGTAGCTGTTTATTCCCTGCTCTTGAGAAGGTCTGTACAAGCGTGAAGACCACATGTATACCTTGTTCCTTTCCACTTTACCTGCCACTTGTGCCCACATAAACAGTACCTTACCCAGCAGAGGCAGAATGAAAACTACTCAGCTGAAATCAAGAAAATCCAGCCTTAAGAGTTTTCCTGGATAGAAAATGTGTGTTATTATATATACTACAGAAACGGAACAAGGCTTTAAGGTCCAGTAAATCCCATATACCTGTGTAGCCGTTGCAATTATAATCAAGGAGCAGTTGTTTTAAAAGCATGAATAATGTGGAGAGGATGAATGGCAGGGAGCAGTTACTCATTATCTTAACACAGGAGCCACTCACCAGTTATTGACATTACCACTTGACCAGTTTAAGACCAAAAAACAAAAAAAAGGGAGTTCACCCAGGCTGTGGTTAAACCATGAACTTACTGCTACAGGATGCTGTGGATGCTAAAAATCCTGGAGGGCAGATGAGAAAAATTACTAAAAAGAAAAAGGTTTCAAAATTGTCATGAACCAGCTTGGGCAGCAGCTGAGCTGCAATGGATTAGAGGTTAAACTTCAGCATGTGGCCATTGCCAGAGACTGAACACTGTGCTGTGCTGTCACAGAAGTCCTGACAGGTTTTTTTGTATTTATCCATTATATAAAGCACTTGAGAAAGTTTAAGTCAAAACAGTAACACATTTACAAAGTACTGTTGTTATTACCCATGAGCAATGAGTAACAGGACATGACAGATGTCTTTCATACATCATCAGAAAAAACTCTCACTCAAAACAATGAGGTGCAGCAAGCCTGAAGAGCTTTCCTTCTTTTCTCATACAAATATAATGTGCATCACCTGGGACTCAGAAAGAAATACATGACAGTAATTGAGCTCCTAAGACATATAGAATTCTTTCTCCAGTCCAGAGAGACATGAGCTTTCATAAAGTTCCACAAACAGAGCTGATATTGCACTGCTGATTAAAAAAACCCAACAATTTCTCATTTCTTTGGGCTTTTGGAACCAACTACTATTAGTAATAAATTAATAAAATTGAATTTGAGTTAAGTGCCAAGCTGAGACTGATCATCCAAAGTAAGAAACCAGTATGAAAATGGGCTAGCATTCACTTCAGCATTGACAGAACTGCACTATACCACACACCATATATCATAAGCTTAGCACTAAATAAAAAAGAGGAGAAAAAAACCCAACAAACTTCTAAATACAAATTGTCAGCAAAATTTTACCTGCTCGCTCTAAAAAAAGAAAATTATTGTTATGATTTCCAAATATACTTAATTTTTGTAATGTTTTCTTTTGAAAAATTATTTCCAATCAAGCTGTTTCTTCCATATTCATAGTGAACTTTGCCTCGCATCTTCCTTTTCCCCAGTGCTGCTATTTAAACCTCTCCTCCTTCACTGCTCCCATGCAAAAACTCTCACAGGATTTAGCTATTACACTTCCATGTACTTGCTGTATGGTCTGATTGAACACAGTTCAGTGTGGAAATTAGGAGTGGCAGTCAGCAGGAAAGATGACAAACCTTGTCAGGAGCTCATTTCCAATGAAGCCAGCTTTTCCCTCTGCTGCTGGAGCCTGACAGCCTGCAAATATCGAGTTGTTGTTTTGAATCATGCATGTGTGCTGCTTTCTAAACCAGTTTGCTATCTCGCAAAGTTGCCACTGCAAACACATTTGACTTTCACAGTTACTGAAAACTTTTATACCCCTCTAGGTAAATGCTGTCTGATTAGAAAGTTTCTACATGAGGGTTTTCAGCCAAAACCAAACAAGTTTTTTATCCTTCATATTTCAGAGCCTTCCTCTGCAGTTAATGAAAAATTAGAAGGTGGCAGTGGTCTGAATTGATCCCTTTTTACTGAAGATGGTTAAAATGGGAGGGCTGCATTTTCCACTGAGAGCACATGAAATGGAGCCAAAATCTTCCTGAGTTTGTAGATGGCTGAACCTGAGATTAATAAAACCCGCTGCCTGCAACACGACTTTTTTTTTTTTAGACATGTTTCTGCATTAATTTTGGCTAATTGTTTCTCAGGAATACATGAAAACAGAACTAAGTCACACTTCCAAATGTAAGGAAAATCTGATTCAAAGACCTATAGATTACAATAATCATCATCATCATCTCAGTTCCACTTTGAACTCAAGAGATTTTGGATTTATTCTGAATGGCACAAAATATTGAAGTTACTGAGCATAAACAACCTATTATGGTCTTACAAAATGCAGCTCTGTGGCTTCTGCAGGAGGCAGAGTTAGATTTGCCTCAACACATGCTGTGGAGCTCCTCTTTTCCTAAATAATGTGGTGAATAATGCTCCAATTCCTTTTTCAATCAGACGAGCGATTGTCCAGCGTTTCGAGAGCTGATACAGCAATTTGGAAACTCTTAGCGAGACACCAAAATGGCAACTGCAATTGAGACTAAGCAGTGGAAGAGGGCAATTCATGAAATGACTGTGAAATACAAAAGAGGACAAAACCAGAACTGGCATAACACTGCAAGGAAAAGAAAATACCACGTAAAAGTAGGCTTTGCAAAATGGAAAGTTTAAAAGCTTTTAGCATGAGCTTTCTTTTACTGTCTATTGCACCACTGCTAACTTAGGAGAAGGTACAGCAAAATTTGAAGCAACAACTTTTGATTTTCCATTCAGCCACACAAATATGCCTCATTAATTAGCAGCTGTATTTCCCAGAGTGAAACTGCCTTTTCCATTCTGCTGTTCCAACACATATCCTTCAGCCCTGAGACATTCCAGATGAGGTTTTCTGTCTCTGTTTTTTCATCCTGTTGGAGAGCTGTACCTCTAAGGCAGCCTGAGTGTTTCCAGCTTCATTGAGACAGGGAGTTTGCAGAGCACTGGGCACAGGTGCTGATATTCTAACCTGTGAGAGTCACTACGGGTTTTCTCACACACAGCACATGATTTTTGCTCCTGTGCTGGCTGGCAGAAGGTCTGAAAAAAGTCCAGCAGCTCAGTCTCACCAAAGATGCAAACTGTGGGGCAGGGTAAGGAAAGGAAGATGCTCAGTGGGGAGTGCTCTCCATAAAGTCCTTCAGCTCCTGTCACCTTCCCCAGAGGAGCTGCTGAATGTCTCAGTGTCACCTTCCAGCCCTCCCCCAGACACTGCTGCCCTGTTTTGTGCAGCCAAACAGCAAGGGGCAAGGCCATGCTCAAGGTCCTCATCACCACACTCCGGCGGGATTGGCCTCCAGTGAGGATGTGCTGCTACACAGCCCCTTCAGACTTAATTTTTTTTTCCCTTTGGTAAGTGAAGGGCAAAATAGGATCTTCTTGAAATTGTTTGAAGTGGATTGACATTTTTCAGCTGAAGACTGTTGTTAGTTTCACAGCAGGCCTAATTTTTAAATTTAATGTTGTAGCGCATATGAAAAGGAAAGCATCCTAGGGGGATAATAACTTTTAGCAATCAACTGATTGCACATAGCTGTGGGCTTTGCAGGTACAATCTCTTTAAGAAGGCTGTAAAATAGGAAAATTCTACCCTTTGGATGTACAGATTATCTGAGCTTGCACGACTATTTGCTGTCTGTTTCAGATTTTTTTAATAATAAATATGCCCTAGTAAATAAAGCAGCATATGGTCAGCAGGTCAGAAAGCACTGCCTATTTTATACTATCACTCCAGGGATTTGGTGGGGGCTTTTTGTTCATCTTTTTTTTGCCTTTGTAGCCACTTTGAAGAAAACTTGTTTTATATTTAACTCAGAGGAAAAAAATACTATTAACCTGGACTATTTTAACTGCAAGTTCTACCCAGTCAACTGAAATAGTTTCATATCCTATTAATACTAGAGCAGTGAATGTCTCCCTGGACCTACAATTTGCTTGGGTCCATCACTTTTGCCTTTGTCTTCCTAGACACATATATTTATGTTATACAGACAGAGTGCTACACAGAGGACAAGATATTGTTAAAATGTATTAGCACTGTATAATGAAACCCCGTATCACATTTTTCACACAATATACAGCCTCTCAGGTGGAAAACCCATCTTCAGGTTTGTTTTTTACATCAGATGAGTACCATCTAGAACAGTAAAGAGAAATTAAGTGGTCAAGGACATTACTACTGAGTTGTTTATGCAATTATATTAGGAGAGAACAAAAAAAAAAAGCAGGCTGTTTTCTAAATGCAGGTGTGTTACATTTACAAAATGCTAGCATTACTGAAAAGTCAAGTTTCCATACATACAGATATGAAGATGCAGTCATACAACCCCCATGACTTGAATAAATTTTGGGTTTAATACTTTGTTTCAGGCTCTTCTAGGTTCAAATTAGAGTCAGTAAGTACTAGTTAAGACCAAGGAACAGAGAAATCTGGAAGTCACCAGTTATGGGTCTGGAATGAAGCCTGCCCAAGGCTTGCTTCACAAAACCAGGTAAATTTGGGTGCCTGCTGTATGCCAGATATTGAGGCAGTACAGGTATTGCTATTTATAAAATAAAGTGGCTTTCAAGATGAACTCTTGTTTGGAAACTAGTTATCATGCACCATACCAGTCTGAAAGCAGGGCTTCTAAATTTCCATTTACACATGCTCATGTAATTCAGGCAATATAACATCTCAAGACTTGCTAAGTTCACACAATTTAGATGCACTTGGAAAATATAAGACTTGCAAGGGTTCAGTGTCAGACCAGTCTCTTCCTCTTTATCTCCCAATATTTGTTTCTGTCCTACATGTAATGGCTAAATACATTCTTGTGTACCTCTATATCTGCTGCTCTTAGACAAGCTTATAAATGAAAAAAAGAGGTGAAAACATACTTCCATGTAAACTGAACTCATGAGACTGCCAGCCAGACCTCTAGATTAAAACAATACATGCATAGGAAGATCTCAACCCAGACTGTAATCACAATCAATCAGTGAGATAAGTCATGCTATTAAAAATATATTGAATCTTTTTATTCAATTACTTCATCACAAATACACCATGTAAGAGATGAACTTGCATTTAAAAACTCAAAGTTCTGGACTGTTTGAGCTTAATAAGGACAAAATAATCAGTTGCAGATGCTTTCACTTAACATTCAAAAATACCCCATGGGACAGCAAGATTTAATTTTATGGTCATCTGTCATTTTAATGATGTGCTTGTTATAATGCAGAACATCTCTGTCCTACTTGCCTGGTTATAGAAAACATACTAAACTAAACAGGGAAGCATTTAGCTGCACTTCATCTACCTTGTATCATTAACAAAGAACACATGTCCTTGGGATAGGAATTACTAATATATCTGCTTGTCTTAAAGGAAAAAAATCATAAGTCTTTGCTATTTGAGTACAATTTAAGTCTGTCTTATTTACTTTTGTTTTCCCCTTCCAATCTTTAATTTCAAGCAACCTAACCCATCCTATATGCCTCCCATTTTTATCTGTCCAGAGCATTTCCTTCTGCTTGGGATGGGAGAAAATATAGAATATGTTGAGGGACTGCATGTGTTTAGCCAGGAACACCATAAACTATTATTTAATTTTCATTGAGCATTTTACATTTACATTTACATTTAACATTTACAGGGAAGGGGAGCTTTTCTCCTGCTACTGCCTACAGGGCAACCTGTGGATCTTAAGTAACTCTAAGAGAAGCCATAAGGAAGGATTAAAAATAATTTGCACAGTATATTACAGGTCAGATACCCTACAGTCCTTAGATACCATGCCCTAATGTCTATTGAAGCTGTAAATGTAACCAAAGATCCCTCCTAAAGGTCAAGCATCCATTCATGGACTGTTTCCTGCTCCCTCCCAAAACCCAGTCTAAGACAAGATTAAATTTTTATTGGTATGTGTGTAACAGACCAAGACTATAGACAAAAATACTTTTGTGGAAGAAGGGAAAATAGGTCACACAATATATTATATTAAGAATACATTTGGAATATAATAACACATGAAATTACGTAGTGGTAGCTCTCTGTATGTTTGCACAGGAAGAAATTAGGACAGGAAAGGAAAAGGCAGTCTTTGGGTGTAACATGGCCTTTTCCCTCAGATTTCAAAAGTCCAGCTGGAATCAGTGCCCTGACTGGAATCCAGATGAAGAAATGCAGACACCAAATCAGCTTGCCACCACAAACACTGACATTATTATACATGATTACTCTATTTAAAATGTGTGCTCTTTAAAGCTCATGATATTATTAAAAGTACCTTATATTCTTCTTGTTTAGCCTGTCTGTCCAGAGAGAAGCTAGTCCTGCAAAGATTGAGAGTACTTTTTTAAGGATGACTTGCAACAATAAGAAAGAAATAGGCAATACTTCCATAAAACGACAAGTTAATTTCTACTTTTCTGCTTCCTTCTGGGTTAGAAATCAACCTTTAAGACTCAGAGCAGAAAGCTGTTACAGGGCAGCTAGAAAAAGATCTAGAGGAAGTAGAAGAGTGTCCATGTTCTCCAAATAGCAGCTTTTAGGAACTTGATGCCACTTACAAATACCCAAGTGCATTAGGGCAGTGAAAAAATGGCTGCAGTTGCTGCTGTTATTCCTGGTACCATTGCATCACTATTCCACACTCTAAGACAAAAAGGTTCAAAGGGACATGCCCAGATCCATGGATCAATCCAGAAGGGACAGCACAGAACTCAATCCTGATCTTTAGGATTTTTTTTTTGTTCCCCTGCTTCAAGGGAACAACTTAAGCAAATATTTCCTCTCAAGGAAAGCCTCGTCTTCCCATTGAGTTAAGGGTGATAGACCAGTTTACCCTTCACACATGTCCATGTTACTTTTATAGAGCCTCTCATGATAAACCAGGGCCTGTTGCCTTTAAAACCCAATACAACAGTGCAAGCAGAGCATCAGCCAGATGTGAATCTGGGACAAAAAGCAGAGAGGCAGGCTCCCAATACCAAAGCAGAACTATCCCCACTAGCACTTGGGGCTTACTTCCCTCCTTGCTTCCACTGCACTTACATTAAAGTTAATGTTTTTCTACAGGAATGAAATTTTAATTTGCCTGCTCCAAGGTAGTAAGACATTAATATAAACCTGTCTTTTCATCTAATATTTCTTCTCCATTCCTATTAAAGAATCCAGCTCAGCTTTACATCAGCAGCTTCCAACAAACAACCTCACGCCCTATAAAAAAGTGGTAGCAAGTATTATTTACTCTACTACAACATGTTGTTGCTCCTGAGTTCTCTTTTTACTAGACCTGATGATAGGCACAACAGAGAATATTTCAACATTGCCATCTGTCTCCTTGGCACTTCATACCAAGTGAGTCTCTGCCACTTTGATGGTAAATTAGAACTTCCCACCAGATATGTTAAGCCAGAGGCTGCTGACAGGTTGTCCCATCTTCCTCAATACCTTCTTCCCTTCAGTCTATTTTTGATATTGAAGAGTCTGAGCATCTTAAGAACAAGCTTCTGCATGGTATGTATTAAACTGCAGGAATCATCAATAGCATACAGTCTGAAGAAATCCTTTTCTAAGAGGCTTTTTCAGCATCATTAAGTTTATGACACTACTATGAGAGATGGTCACAAAGAGGTTCATGATGGGGGAATGCAGACATGTGGTGGCACAGACCAACTCAGAGAAGTTGGAAACTGTAAAGTGAGGATCAGCCCACGCCTGCTGCTAAAACACCAGCACTGCATGTCAGCATGCTCTCCTCAATCCACCTCCCTCCCAACATAAATCACTAGAGCTATGTTAAGAAAGTTATAGTCTCAGTTTCTCACCACTGATTGCACTCTTGTCTCAGACAATCTAATTCTTTATTTCAACTTCAATTTTTGCAGTTGAAGGCATATAACTCTACTTGGCAGCTGAGCTCAAAGATGTGCAGACCTTGCACTTCAGGGAGGGTATTACCAAGCAGAGGGACCAGAAAATATTGAGGAAATGTTCTTTTGTTGATGGGAGGTGAGAGACAGAAGATTATTCTGAGGGTCTACTTAGTTCAATACAGAGAAAAAAATAGATCTCCCAAAATCTTGGAAACAAAGCATTTTTCCCAACATTTTTCCAAGCACCAAAGCCAGGCCTTCCAGGTCAAATATGCTACTTAAAAACAAAAAACAAATCCATTTCAACTCCAAATAAAGAAAGGTGTAAGATAGGGCTGAAAAGATTGTAAAAGTAGTCACAGCCCCAGCCTGACAGAGTTGAAGAAGCATTTGGAAAAAGCTCTCAGGTACAGGGTGGGATTGCTGGGATGTCCTGCACAGGACCAGGGTTGGACTCTCATGATCCATGTGGCTCCTTCCAGCTCAGCACATTCTAAGGTGCCAAGTTACCTCAGGGGGATGTAGATTTCATTTAGGGAAAGGGATCAAGAAGTGATTTAGAAAAAGTAACCCATTTAGAACAAGCAGAAAAGTAGGAAAAACATCACACAAGGAGAGGGTTACACTGTCCAGTGAGGTCCCTCAGAATAGCAGTGCCAGACCTTGCAGAGCTGCAGGACAGAATCCACACCCTGGACTTGTGTACAAACAGAGTCAATTACACAAAAACATTTATTATGCAATACTAAACTATGGGAAAGCATAATAAAATGCAACACCAGTTTCTAGCCTGATACTGAGAAAAATCCAAGGGAAGGATCAAACTATTACCAGAGGATTCTATTCCTGACAAAAAAAGCAAATTAATATTTCACAGTCTTTAACTGAAATACTATTTTCAGTCTTTCAATATATTTTCATGACTCTCTTGTCTTACTTGCATTAAAAGACTCTGGCACATAAAAGTATAATATATTATTCAATTTCTGAATGTGGAAAATGACAGGACATCTCTCAGCATCATTTTATTTAACTAATTCTGAGTGGAGAATTCAGGGCACTTAATAATTTTCTTAGTCAATTAAAAATTTTAAAAGCTACAAATTTCTCATATCATTTCCACTTGGTATAGAGGATGCTCAGACCAGGCAAAAGCCTGGTCCTCATCTAAATGACATGGCATTCTTTGTGCTTTCTCCCTGAAAAACATTCTTCCCAGATTAAATAAAAAAATAAATTTACAGGGCTTATATTTTGAGGCTTATATTCCAAGTTCCTATCACCACATTTGATAAACAGGCTGCCTTTGAAGATTAATTTTTTGGCACTAGGGAGGAGCTAAGAAATTAATGGTTATAAACTATTATCTCTATACCCTAAATACCAGGAGGTCTAAGTCATTAACTTATCTAATTAAACACAGATAAACAGTGTTTGTTAAAGACAAATACTAAGTTTAGCTTTACAATAGGCCTATTCCATCCTTTATCAGGTCTTAACTCTGGACACTTCAATTCCTCCTCAGCTGTTCTGGTCTTGTTTAGCACATCCTGCAATCCACCAACACCTCTGCCAGGAGACAAAACTCCTTAAAGCCATAGGCTAAAATCGTGCAAGAAAATAAAGGCAAAATACCTGCATCAACGTTTACAAGATTTGTTTCCTTCCTTCTGGCTTACAGCATTCATAAACCAAAAATATTAAGTGTTCCTCAAACAAATTTCCTAAGACTCAAAAGTTTTTTACAGTATGTTGGGTCGAATTTGAATCTGAATCTGAAGTAATTTCATTATTAGGAATCTTGGATTTGCCTTACAGTAAGTTAGGTTTCAGTTAGGTACTAATACTCACAAAAACAAACAAACAAAAAAAAAAACCAACCATGGAGCTTCTAAGGGGTACAAGAAACAACAAATCTAAAAGGGAGAGAGAAAAATGAAGAGGGGAAACTTCTCCACAATCGTTTAAGCAACTTCAAGATAAAGTGAAGACAATGTTTATTATAATTCTTCATCAAAATTGTTTTTTTTTATTTTCCAATAAATATAAAATATTTCTATTTATAACTGAAATTAAATATCAATGGTTTTTGAATTAGAATGATTTGCATAATTTGGAATTACTTCAGATTGAATGAATATGAGGATTTCTATTTTCACTGCTTTTAGCATTTTGAAATGCAATCACATTTTCCAATTTTCAGTGTGTTTTATCCTTCACATCTGACAAAAGTGCTTCATTGTTATTACGTGCTACATGTTTATACACACAAATGCAAAAATACAAGCCTTTAGTCATGGTAAGGTAGACACAAAGAGCCATGAAACCCCTTTTTCAGCTAAAAATCAGGGATTTGAAACAGCATAGAGCACTAGGTACCCCAGATGTTTAAAAGCAACAATCTGACTGCTGGTTCACTGCCTTAAAGTGGATTTAACTAGTGTGTGAAACTTCAATATGATCTGATGTTCTAGGAGCAAAATTGCGACTTTTTAATTTCTCAGTATTTACTGATGAATCAAAAAAGACCCAACCTGTCAACCACATCCAGTACGAGCCATTGAAATCCATCAAATCCATCATTCAGTGATGAAAGCCAGGCTACAGTTATATTTGAGATACTTCCATCTTACAGATGACAAAATGCAATTCCATGAATATTCATGGCCATGAATATGGATTATGATAGCTCATCTTTTCTCTCTGCTTACAAATGTCCTGTGTCCAACATGACTTTGTCTCAATCAGGAATTCTGAGAGAGCAGCAACTCACCAATACAGTGACAGCATGGATATACAGAAAAAATCAACAGTATTTTATTGCAAAATTACTTTTCCCAGGCTGTAATATTGTATTACAGTGCCTTCACTCACTGGCTTTTTTCAACCACTGTGCAGCCACTGATATTTGTATGTTTTTGGAAAAATGAAGTTTTTTTTTTCATGAGTTCATTGTAACAAAATCACAAAGCTCTCTCATTCTCCTTCCTCATTTCATAAAAACCAAACAATCCCCCCCTATTTCCCTGCTGCCAGCCACAGAAAGAAGATCTGCAGCATTTGAGGGTTTGCATCCAGCCAAGCAGAGCCTGTTCCCCAAACCAGGCAGGATGTGGGGAGGGATTTACTATCTCACTGTGAGCCACCCCAACATGACTAATGTTCAGAGAGCATTTACAATTGTCTTGGTACTGCTCCATATTTTCTAAATATAAAGTAATCTCAGAACAAAGCTGATGCTCCCCAGATTCCAGGTTTTGATTCAGACACTGTAACATGAATTCTGTGCACAAGGAGGATCCACAGTTGGCTCATTTAGCAGACTCTGCAGAGCAGTCTCCAAGGGAGGTTTCTCTTCAACTGCATCACACCGAAACTCTGACACCTCTTACTGCATCTTCCCCTTGAAACCAGGACAAAGACTGAGACAGAATGAGGATAAAACTTCCACAAGGAAGCCAACCTCTCCAGGGTGGGAAGCAAAATCACACGGGAAAAAAATATTCTTTAAAGCACCCCTAACAAAAAAATCCACTTGACTTTTTCAGCCTAACAATAATGTTAACTCATTTAATAAGGCTCTGACATTTGCTTTCAGAACCACCTGGGACCTGAAAATAAAGCTCAGTGTGCAGCCTGCAGTCACACTTATTACAAAATCCAGGGCCCATTTCTGTATGCCATAGAGGAGTTTTATACCCAAGAGTTTCTGAGTGATCTGCTTTCTGCACCATTTGTGACATCCTGGCAGCATCTCTCCTCAGCTGCAGAATGTGATTGTAGATATGTCTTCAGACAAGATAGATTATATCCCACAGAAAAAAAGGGCCAGGCAAGTGCCTCTGAGCCACATAACAGACACAAGAAACAGGACAAAAGCAGAATTAAGGGCCTGGGACCTTCACTGATTAGAAACAGAAATAGTTGAGGTGCAAACATTCAAAGTTGCTTTCTTGGACTTTCTTGAAACCAATTTGTTTAATAGGATAATTTTGACCATGAGGTGACACAAAGGATAGGATTTTATGTCAATAAACATAAATGTTGTGCATTATGGCAGGCTTCTTCCTGACCACAACCACTGGAATTTGGACAGAATGTTCTAGGTCTGCTTACTGAACAGAAATTAAAATGTAAGGTTGTAGTTTCAGTGTAAGAATTAGATTATCATAGAATCATGGAACGGTTTGGGTAGGAAGGGATCTTAAAGATCATCCAGTTCCAGCCCCTCTGCCACAGGCAGGGACAGCTTTTATTAGAATAGTTGCTCAGAGTTCCATCCAGCCTGGATTCACCTTTAGACTGACCTCATTTCAATAGGACATGAAAAAAGAACCAGAGTTCAGAACTAATAGCTTGTCAAAACTTGTGAACATCCATTTTAAAAATCCCATTTATCCCTTATTCATCTACTTTGCATATTGTTTCCCAAATATTTCTCAGCTTTGCTTTCAGTTTAGAATAAATCCTACTGATTATTTTTCTAGCCTAACAAACACTGTGCCTCTACTAGTCTCTTTCCCATGTCACTAACTTCGTTTTTGTCATATAATTATAGAAATAAAGGCTGATTGCTGGATTTTTATTCTCCAGATGTATTAGACCATTAACTGCCTGGTGAACTAAAAGCCAGTGTAGTGTTTGGAGTTTATGAATCACTTTAAGGTTATGATTAGAAAGACACGTGAAAAAGTCACTGATCACCCTCAGATAGTGTCATTAGCATTCTCAGCTGGCTGCCACTAATTAAAAATGCAGGAACTTTAAAAGACCTCACATAAAGAGTGAAAGACAACAACAGGTTAAGTCTCCTCTGAATTTCCATCAGCAATTTCCATCTGACCTGCTGCCAGCCAAATCTGCTCTGAAACCTGGAGCAGTGGAGCTTGCTCCCAGTGCCTCAGTATCTGAACTCATCACCTCTGCTCCAAGAATCTGCAGCTGAAAGCAGCACAGAACTGCTGCACCACTGCTGCTCTGGGGACCTGACCTGGGATTTCAACACTTAAACACTTCAACCTTTAAAGCTCTGTGTGGATACACCAGCTCCAGGTTCCTCCCATCACTTCAGCACACGCTCCCATAAAGCTGGAACTATTCCTCATAGTGAAGCCTGTGTAATACTCACTGTGTAATATGTTAGGAATAAGCAGAGATTGAATATACTTTGACAATTTCTGGTAATTTTAAATAGCTATAAAAATACACAGAGCCCTATGACAAACGAATATTCTGTGGTTACCAGATCCAACACGCAGCTACTGACATTTTAGGAAAGCGTTACCCTCAGTTAAACCTATTCCTGTGCTACTTCTGACACATCAGAGCCATCTGTCACGACCAAGTGTTTGGTGAGAAGTCTTGCATGTGAACTGTTTCCTTCTCTCCCATCACTTCCTTTAGGTGTTTGCTGGCTCTTTCAACCCAACACCAAAACCTTTACAAAACTGTGAGAAGTCAAGGGCAGCAAATAAATCTGTTTACTTCAGAGACTGGTTTTTGGGGTTTTTCCCAAAAGGCAAACCAAAGTTTCTTTAAATTATGTGCTGTACCCTGAAACTATTAATACATATACCCATGGCTGTCTTGATTGAATTTCATTGTTCAGACAATTCTTTCATACAATATGCACTACTTATTTAATGAGTAGCATCATATTCGAGAAAAAGTGTCTTTTGTGTAACACCTAAATGTGCTAGAAAGGTTAATATGGTACTTTATAACACACAGGCTGATGACAGGAAGTAAAAATGCTATTCTGAAAAGCAGAAATGTCAACACATCTCTAAAGACATTAAATGATAGAAAATTAAATGTTACCAACTGCTGAGTATGAAGAAAGGCTTCTTGAAGTCAAGGGATGAAATAAAATTTTTATAAAAGGGCAAAAATCATATTTTAAAAGCATAATAATCTACTTAATGCAACTTTATAGAATGCTTTTAACACACATAAGCTTCTAAAAAACACTGTTCATTTTCCTGATACTGCAATAATTTCAAAAGGTCCAAAAATAGAGGGTCCAGAAAGGCAGACCGTTAACTTTTTGTGGCAATTAGCATCTGAGCTTCCATATCTTCTGGTAAATTACAAAGCTTTCAGAAGAACCTTATTTTTTAGAAGGCAATCCTGGCTTTATATTTAATTTCAGAAATAGGGATGCACATGTGTATTTAAGCAGACACACACACACTCATGCCTGCTTTATAGAGAAGAAACATCAATGTCACAGTGTGAGAGTGTACATCTGTAGACACACAGGTTTGCAAATACACACCAGCAGATATTTAAAAATTTGCCTGATGCAATTCTCAGTTTCAGGAGGATGACAGGTTTTCTGGGATGTGGAAAGTAGCAAAAGCCTTTTCAGTTTCCTTTATGTACTAGAATGTGGGAATAACAAATACTTACAGCAGAAAAAAATTAAACATGTCTTCCAAAATCTAAAGATGACCAACAAGAAAGCTGGAGGGGGATATTTTACAAGGCAAGTAGTGACAGGACAACAGGTAATGGCTTCAAATGGAAAGACAGTAGGTTTGGATTAGGAGTGAAGAAGAAATTCTCCCCTGTGTGGGTGCTGAGGCCCTGGCTCAGGTTGCCCAGAGAAGCTGTGGCTGTCCCTGGATCCCTGGAAGTGTCCAAGGCCAGGCTGGATGGGGCTTGGAGCAACCTGGGATAGTGGAAGGTGTCCCTGCCCACAGCAGGGGGTGGAACAGGATTATCTTTTCCAATCCAAACCATTCCACAATTCTACAGACTTCTAAATTAGCCCAAACAAGAACATGAGTCAAATATAAAATTGGGAGACTTGTTAACATGCTAGACTGCCCAATTCCAGGTTTCAAATCTAATCCATTAGGAAGGTTTTGCAAAACTGTGAAGCCCCTAGGAAAAGCCAGTGTGGGTACTTTATCAGCCTCAGGAACCTGCAGCTGCAATAATGCAGCCTTCCTCACCACCCTGCTGATTCCTGAATTATCAGCACTAAATCCTGAGCTCCTCAGGTTTTTCATCTAACATGTCCAAGGGCTAACATCTGTAGACAACAGCATAGCCCAAGGTATAAGCCTGCAAGGAAATTTAGAACACCAGCTGATACTCCCAAGTATTTCAGACATGATCCCACTGGAGCAGAGGCACAGCAATCAGCATTCAGTGAAAGATGCAGAGCACATTTATTGCAGCTCAGCACTGAAAATTAAAGTTGCCTAATTTGTCCCTGGGAAAAAGTCAGGAGTGGAGCTTGTATGGGTACCTGAGAGGCAGGAATGCAGTAACCAGCAGATTGGATTTATTTTAACACTGCAGAGTCTTGAAGCCCTGAGTCACTTTCTGATTCTAACTTTGAACCATGACTGCTCAAGAAAAGTTATCCCCTGGTTAATTTTATTCATAATACTGACTTTTTTTTCTTCAAATTGCATGCATCTCTGCAGTCAGCAGAACTGATCAAGACAGTCTTGTGATATTTTTTTCTTTTTGTTGTTGTGTTTGAGGAATGTGAGTGATATGGGCATAAACAGGACAAGAAGAGCACAGTCCTAATTCTGCAAAGCAGGTTCATACAGAAAGTACAAAATATATTCTTCTGCAGTATAATTATGATGCTCTAATGACTGCACTCCCATCAGACATCCAGGAAATGTAGAGGCCAATTTGGCCTTCTTCCTTTATGACTAAGTTAATCAACCCAAAAATCTCAACCAAAGGGAAATTTATACTCACTTGCTCATATCAGAGCTCCAATAATGAGCATGGATATGTTTGTCATACCACAATAGAAATGGAAGCAGAATAGAGGGGAGAGACATGGAAGTGGAAAGGAGGGGAAAAAGAGAGACAAAACAATGAAGGTGATGTTTCTGCCTGATGTTACAAGTCATTATAATCGAAAATGATAGCAAACATTTGAAAGACAAATCCATCCTAAGATATTTAATCAAATTTTTCATGATGTTGGACATTAGAGGAAATTTCATTTCTGCAAGACAAACAGAGTACGTGGCAGTATTTTTAGAGGCAGACAGAAACAATTTGAAAGGACACGAGCATGTACAAACACGGGTGTCTGTGCAGATTCCAGATTAAGAATGGTATTTTAACCTCTCCTATTTCCCATCAAAAACCACAATGCTGAACAACTCCAGAGAGTAATAATTTTCTTTCTCCTTCTAGAAAAGCACTATGAGAAAGCCCACTAAAGCACTAATAGCCTTTTGAAGAACATAATAAAATGATTTTTTTCTTATGTATGTTTCTTCCCTCAAAAGTTTCTGGTTCAGATCCCTGAGAGAGGGATGCTGGCAAGACTCCAGTCTAATTGTTATTTTTATGGACAACATTCACATCTACTTAATAGTTTTAAATTAGATTTTTCATGACAACAGGTTATCCACTCTGTAAAAGCAACTTCTAAGTGTTCAACTCACACAGAAGAAAATTGTAAAGAATTACAAAGGAAGAGCAGCAGCCATTCAATACTGGTGGTCAAGGCCCTTCCCATAACATGAAGCCAGGGTAGACTGTGGACACAGCAACCTTTCTAGGGAGAATTAGACTAAACTAATGAAAACTTACTTCAAAATACTCTTATTAATGAGAGGTACTGCCCACAGATATAAATATGTTTTGCTAAGATTAATGTTTTTTTTATTTTCCTATTTACATTCAGACAATTATTAGCTTAAACATTTGCCATTCAAGAGAGTAAATTTAGGGAAATGAAACCAGAAACACATTAGTAATGATACAGAAAGTTTCAAGAAAAATATTTCCAAAAAAGCAGACGTGGGAGAAATTAGTTATTTCTGGAGGAAAAGCAAACATTCAAAACAAGCCAGCCAAGCAAAAACCCACAAACAAACTCACATCATAAATGTGAAGCATATACAGAGTACAGTCCTCAGGTCACAGATACACTTCCCAGAAGGCTCAGTGGATAAATGGATTTAGTGTGCTAAAAATGCCCATTGTGAATGCACATATGTTTCTGTCATTGCTCAGGATGAACACCCTGCCACTCTTACACTGGCATCATACTAATTCTTGCTGAGTTATGTGCATGGATTCCTCCTAAAATCTCTGAGCTGTTCACAACTACATGCATAGGTTTACAAAACAAACTCGTAGATTCTACAGCAGCCACCACTATTTTCCACAAATGAGACCTACTCCTTCAGAGTCTTTTAGTCCAGAGAAATTTCAACAGCCCACAGGAGCTGGGCCATGTAATTGTGTCCTGGGCTGCATCAAGAGTTGAGGGAGCTGATTCTGCCCCTCTGCTCTGCTCAGAGCCCACCTGCAGTGCTGCACCCAGCTCTGGGATCCCAGCACAGGAAGGACATGGACCTGCTGGAGCCAGTCCAGAGGAGGCCACAAAGGTGTTCAGAGGGATGGAGCACCTCTGCTACACGGAAAGGCTGAGAAAGCCAGCGCTGATCAGCCTGGAGAAGGGAAGGCTCCAGGGTGACCCCATACTGCAGCCTCCCACTGCCCAAAGGGGCTAAAGAGAGCTGGAGTGGGACCTTTCACCTGGGAATGTAGTGGCAGGACAAAGGGGAATGGCTTGACACTGACAGAGTGTTGGTTTAGATCAGGTATCAGGAAGAAATTCTCCCCTGTGAGGGTGGGGAGACCCTGGCACAGGGTGCCCAGAGCAGCTGTGGCTGCCTCTGGATCCCTGGGAGAGTTCAAGGCCAGATTGGATGGGGCTTGGAGCAAACTGGGATAGTGGAAGGTGTCCCTGCCCATGGCAGAGGAACTGGAGATAAGTTTTAAAGTCCCTTCCAACCCAGACCACTTGTGATTCTATGACATACTTTTGGAAGACATCACAGCTTCAGTGTCTGAATCTGTGGAACAATAGAACTTTTGTGATCTCCAGCACATTAAACAACTATGGTATTTAGATGTCAAAGTTACTCACATTGCTTATAAATTGTGGAGAAATTAACACACAAATTCATCCTTAGTGCAGACTCCAATAACCTCAAAGCAACCAACATAATCCAAACAACTATCCCATCTTCTCCAGTATTTTGACACTGCTTTATAGTCTTCAGCACCTGCACAATCTTCCTCATTTACTGGGCACATTCCTGTTAAATTCTCATTCAGTCTGCAAGGATTGCACTGGTTATATGCTGCTCTAGTCCCAGGCAAATCCCTTTTTATCACATTAACACCAGGCTGGGAAATTCCATCACTACCATAACAGCTCCTAAGGACAGGGCTATGGTTATTTTCCATCCTCCAACAAGGGTGCAACAGCTGGGGAAGGCACAGGCTGAATGTATTAAAGCCCAAATCAACCTCTGTTTTCCAAGATCCTGGTAAGCTCTCCAATTCCTCCAGAGGCCAGAGATCTTCTACATATACTCACCAAAGCAGTGTAAAAGCAACTGCAACAAACTCATTACTATTCTGATTAACAGAAAATAAAAGCTATACTTTCCTTCCTGCCAAAGATGTCTTGTAATAGAACAACCAACTCTGTCCAACAAATTAATCTTTCATTGGTTTGGGTTTCTTTTTTAGCTCTGTGCCACACCAGCTGGTTTGCTTAAAGAAATGAGCTGTTGAATTAGATAACATGTTTTTAATAAGTCAGTCTAGTAGAGCAGTTTTGAATGGCTTCACAATGTCTAAATTGTCTGTAGAGTAATATTAATAGTAAGTGGTAAAAACATGGATTTACAATCCTGTTGAATCCACAAGTGACAAATACACAATTTCTCAGCATAGCTATCAGCTACTAATCATGTTTTAATTAGCCCTAAATAAAATCGCACATTTGGACAGCATTAGGGATTATTTTAGGCAAATTATAGGTTAACAGGAATAAAGCCTCAACCTGAAACCAGAGCTAAATGAATGCACAAGTAGATATTTAAAGCCTGGCCAGTGGTGATAAAGAATTTTTGCTACAGAAGATAAAGTCTCCCCAACTTTCTACTCAGACTTTTACTGATCCCAGGACAAAAATCCATGAAGTTTTAACCCTGCAGCACCAGGTAAGCTCAACCCCAAATGCTGCAGGATGCCTCCCCAAGAGTTCTATCAGTAAGACAGCAAGACCTAAGGAGGAGAAGCTCAGATAAATGGTTTATTCTGCTGGGGCAGCAGGTGCCTGCAGTGGTACTCAGGGATCCTAGGTGACTGAACTGTGACTCAGGACAAGGCTACTTTTAAAGTTGGAAGTGCTTTTTACTGTATGATATATTAGAAAAAAAAATAAGCAACTATAAAGACATTAAAAGAATCAATGAAAATGCAATAAAGAAAAATGCTTTGTTTTCAGAAGCCAAGAAAATCTGCATGACTTGGAAATCAATGAAGTATTTATTCACAGAAGCGAGATTACTTTTATAGCACATTACTAAAAAAATACGTGTAAAGTTTAACTGTCAAAGCACACCAAAACATAGCCAACTAAATATTTAGGTTCATCAGTTATGTCTACAAAATATTTTATAGCTCAATACACTTTAACAAAAACCGACTTGCTTTTGACAACTGGGCAGGTAAATGGTTTGCTAACCTTTACAAGCAGTGTCACTTGAATAATTTAATAGAAAAGGCAAATGTCACCAAGCCATGCTAAGTATCATACCTGTGCATTTAGATTACTTACTGGCCCACCACAGTGATCCCCACAAATCCAATCTTCTTTGTTCTCTTGCCTTTGCCAAACTGTGCAATTCCTAAAGCATCTTTGCTTAGAAGCTGAGCCAGCAGTGCTCACATCAGCTGACTCCAGAGAACTCAGAGATCTCTGCAAGCTGTGTCACTCCCCAGAGGTTCAGCATGATTTATTTCCTAAACCTTTACTCTCCACTGTTCAATATACAAGGGCTGCTCTTGCTTTCTGCTAACTGCAGTGAGCAGAGCACTGGGTATGCTCTAACATAAGGTCTGGACAGAGGCAATGGGGAAATCCTTATGGCTTGCCAAAGGGAAAACCCTGGGATCTGGTGGTCACCAAGCTTGTCCTCACAGCCAAGGTGGCTGCCAGTACCTTGGGCTACAGGATAGCCAGCAGGCCAAGGGAGGATTGCACAGAGCCCCTGCCAACCCCAGCCATCCTGTGATTCACTTCCAGGACTGATCTGCTTCCAAAAGAAACCATTTGTGGGGTTTGGGAGTTTTTTTTGTTTGTTGGTTTTTGTTTTTTTTAAACAGTGCCATAGCTGGAAATTCCAGAATGAATCCATCTATTTTTAACTAACAGTTAAGTAGCTGCAATCAAAATGTCGTCCATCAGCTTCTCCAAGGAAAAAATTCAGTTGTGATTTGCAGTCTGTGATGTGTGGATGTTAAGTGAGTGCAACAGACTGTGACAGACTATGGAAACAGAGAAGACAAAAATGTATACAGAAAAGGTGAGAGAAAAAAACAGCAGGGTATTGAATTCTTTGGTTAGGAGGCAAATCCTAGTCTCCCTAGATTTGATAGAAGAATAAAAACTGAATGAGTTTGCTGGGCTTGCAACAAAGTTCCCCAAGAAAATTTATTTCACAATATATAAAAAATACCTTAAGTTATACAATCCATGCACACCAACACAATTTCTAAGGATTACAAAAGCCAAAGTACTATGGCCTACTGCATTCTGGAAATACTCTTCCTTCTATTGTGCCTAACAATTTCAGTATTAAATCTGCTGATCAAGTTTAGACCATAATGCAACTCTGCCAATAGCTTAAAATAACTCTAACTTAAATAATTAATGTATATTAAAAGTACAAAATATAATAATCAAAGTAGAAATCACAAATTTTCTTTAAAGTACGTTTCATATCAAGTAACGAAGTTAACAAGCTCAGTCCTGACATTTATTTATTTCCCTCAGGCTTCTAAATCGTAAGATGAATTCCCAAGAGAGCTTGGAATTCAAGAAAGGGGAGATGAAGTAATAAATCCATGGCTGAGAGAACAAATGGAAAGAGAGAAACAACTTATATTTCCTGTACTTAATGAAAACTCAAATAGAGAATAAATATAACTTCACACCAACAGAGACCTATTGATCAAACCAAAATATCATTGACTTGGGCTAAAGGAATGTCTCAGAAATGTGTTAGGACAGCATAGAAGCTCAAAACACTTCCAAGCAAAAGACAAATACATCTTTTTTTAAGAAAAGACAGTCTTGGGGAAATGATGACTTAGTAAATCAAAATCCTTGGATTTGGCTCACACTGATGGCTCTTAGCTCCTCAGGTACCCGAAATTCAAATGCTATTAGGAAGCATTTGTCCTGTGTGATCCTTTCCCCTTCTCAGAAAAGATTTAGTACACCTGACTTCAAATATTTAAATATTAACATAACCACACATAAATTTTAATATTTAAATATTATTATGAGTAAATTTATCAAACTTTGTAAACTGATCCTCCATAACTAAAAGATCACTAAGAGTTTAAATCACCATCTTTAACCATTACAGCTCACCTAAACCCCAATTTCTGTTTTGCTCTAAGCTGTAAAATCACTCAGGTGTAATCCAGCTCCATTTGGATTTCAGACTTGTCACAAAAATGGAACCAAAATCCACAGAACTAAAAATTCTATGGGCAATGGAGGGGGGAAATTTGAAATACACTGCTGACAACAGTTCACATCAATAAATGAACTCACAAAGTAATGTTGTTAAGTATGTTAGAATAAGAACTCTCACAGACCTTTTCAAACCTGGTTCCTAAATCATCCTTGGGAATTGCCATGGATACCAGCTCCAGAAATGCAACGTAGATGAAGAGAAGGAATTCTCAAAGAATGAAACAATCTTTAGTCTGTTATCAAATTCTGCCTAATCTTTAGAAATGCAGACGTGCCGACAAGGCGACACCACAGCCATTTTTGTTCTGGCTTATCACTTACTTTTAAAGCACACTGTCTAGCAGTTCCACATCATAAATAATTCAAGGAAAGCCAAGTTTCAACCTCCTTGTGTTCTGAGTTCAAAATAGAGGAGTAAAAAGGAAAAGCTTGCTTTTTAATATTGCCAAGTCCTTACAAACAAACGCACCACCCCCATAATCTCACAGTTCTAGCAAAACCCAGCATGCAGCATCCTTAGGTGTGCTGTGTACATGCAGACAGTATTACAGAAGCACTACAATCTGAATAGTTTTACTTGCACTGTCAGCTATCAAGTATTTTACAATTAGTTTTATTTCTAATTTAAGATTTTCCACAGGTATTTTAGAACAATGGAGTGATATAAATCTATCAATACAAACATCTGTGTTAACATTTGATTTGATATTTGTTCCACAGTAGAAATTACAACAGGAAACACCTAGGCTTACAAAACACTGCAATCCCTAAAAGCTACCACAAGTGTTGCAATAATACTTGTGATTTTGGTTTTGAAGGATGCAGATGAGCAAGAAACACTTTGGTAGTAACTGCTTCTGGGCAAAAGAAGAACCCCCATGCTGGGTTCTTTCCTGCCCTCAAATTTCACTTCAAGCTACAAAGAGAACTGAAAAACTTGAACAGAAGACATAGTTCAATTATGCTGTTTGCAATTAAGAAGGCAATAACAAAAGTCCGCTTATTTTACAGGACTTGGATGATATATTTATCATTACACTTAGTTTGTATTTCTACTCCCATTCAGTGTGCTACTCAAAACATGCAATTATGTACCAGAGCTGTAATTTGCAGATGTCCCTATTTCACTGAGCACAAAAGAATTAACTGCCCTTTTTCTAAAGAGGATAAAAACTTTAGATATAGGTCTTGGAGCAACTCTAAGAATGTTAATAATGTTACCAAATCATAGCAGGGGTAAATTTTTCATTTCACCCTAATAATTAATCAGAAGACTGCCAGTGCCATTCAGATATTTTATATATTCAGCCACAGCCAGTGTCTTTCCAAAATAAAGTAAAACTACCAAAAGCATTCATAATACAGAAAACTGTGTTTTGGGTATACTATGAACTATACTATGAACAATATCCAGAACTATGGATATTGATAAATATATACTCCAACTCTAACTCCTCCTACAATGTACTGTGAACACACCCTCCAGGAACTGAACTGATGGAGTGACTGACTATGCAAAATCTGCAGGGCAGATTTTGACATTTGAGGCTTTACTTGAAGCGTACCAGAATTCAGGATTTGCACAGTTTTTAAAGGCTAAAAATTAAAATGGCCCTTTTCTGTGGCACCTCAAATTAGCTCACACCTCATCCACACGAGCTCAGTGTTGAGTGGGCTGAAGTTACCTCAAAGTGGAGCATCAGCACGGATCATCAGCACCTTCATTCACTTCAGGATGTGATGCACACTGGCTCTTGGAGGAGCCATCCCTCCATCAAGCCTCCTTCCCTTCTGGTTACTCCAGGCACTTAGCAATTGGCTCACTCTCGGGTTTGCAAGGTCAAGTGCACAGTTAGCAGCTTCTCTTTGGCTGCACTGGATCACTTGGAAGAGCTCCCTGAGAAATAACAGACTCAAGGGCTTACAGCATTTCTGCACTGCCCCACAGTTTTTCCCAGAATTTCTTGAGTTCTTTATAGAATTCAGCTGCTCCCTGCCATGGTAGGCTCTGCAGTCTGTAACATCCCCTTTCCAGCCCTGCCACACAGCTCTCCTTAATTTCACTTGCACCTGCACCTCCACCAGGAAATCACATGACAGCCTGAACTGGGGTTTTCTGATTTCACTTCTATTTCTGAATCACAAAGGACCAAGCAATTTTACTTTTCTCAGCAGTGAGGTTCCTAATTCTTCATCTTAATTAGTCCATTGTATACCAAGTGTTCAGCTATTTAATAAAATAACTGTTTAGTGTGGGGGAGTTTTATTAACTTGAGCTATACACAGGCTGTGAGACATTTAATACATGTATCTACATATACAAGGAAGGCCAGCGTGACAGAGACCCATAGTGACAGGTACCAATGCCTATATCTGGGCTTTTGATATGGCCCAGGTTACAAATACATTGATTATTTGTGTCTTGAGGGTGAATTTGGCAGTAACTAGGGGGGGGTTTTCCACAATGTGCCATTCAGCTTTAGTTTCTATTGCTGTTCTGAGAAACTAACACTGACTCTGCACAAAGAATGAGATCAAATAGGAAGCACAACCAACCACCTGCAAGTGTTAAAAACCACTACCCAGCTTCCATCAATAATGCCTCCCAGATGCCTCAGGTTTGCTCTCCAGGCACAATTATCCAACCATTATTTAGTCCTGGTAGCATAGCCACAACTTCTTTTCTCAATTATCCCAAAATTATTTAAGAAGTAACAAATGTGACTCCCTTCTGCCCTTCTCACCAAGAAGACTCATGCCAGGAGGCATTTTGGGTACCCAGTCACGTCTCAGGTGTCACAAACCCCAGCTGTCCCAGCTCACATGATTCAGCAGGACGTGAGAGCCTTTGGATCATCTCTGCTCTTTCTCCTGGAGGGGACCTGACCCTAAAGCTCCAGGTGTCTGTGCTTCATAAGGAATCAGGCAGGCACTCCTCTGGCTCATGGAGATGCTGCTCTGAGAACCTCACTCTGCCTGTCTGTGGCATTGGAGATGTCATTCCCCCCTCAGGTGACAAACAGAGGAGAATGCAGCCCAAAATCCGTGTCTG
The DNA here is from genome assembly GCA_013397375.1 of Toxostoma redivivum. Classification (NCBI taxonomy): domain Eukaryota; kingdom Metazoa; phylum Chordata; class Aves; order Passeriformes; family Mimidae; genus Toxostoma; species Toxostoma redivivum. The sequence continues at coordinate 1,783,331 of VXBI01009545.1, forward strand.
GTGCTGCTCACCACCTTTACCCTGGGATTTCATCTCAGTGCCTCTGCAAGAGGCAAACCACTGCCACAGCTCCCAGCCACACTGTGAAATTGATGCTTTGTGCAGCACAGCACTGCAGCACCAGGCTATGCAAAAACCTACCCAATTCCAGTTCTTTTAGACAAAATGACACCTTATTCCAAAATATAAGTTAACACTTCTTATGACCAGAGCCCCCAAGATCTTCTGGCTAGGTTCTCAGCCTGCTAGCACAGTTCCTCTCAGGAGGAATCATTCATCCCAGCAGAGGACATATTGACCTAAACAGCTCTGACAATTATTTTACCACTTCATACTGTGTAAGGAAATGCTTTCCAATACAGATTTGTGGTGGCAGGAAGGTTGTTAAATGGACATTTCCCTTTTTGCCATTTTGCTGGCGTGAGCTGAGACTGCAGATGTAGCACTTCAAAGAGGGGGAAACAAACCCCGCCATTATGCAACATTTATTATTTTGGTATGTTACACTTTCATCCTCACTTCTTTCAAGCTTTAGCTCTTTCTCAGGAGCAGGTTATAAAAGCTGTCACTGACACTAAACTACTGAAAAACACTGGAGATTAACCTTGCTTTATTCCAGTGACTTGCAGATTTCCAAATAGCTTGTTTCCCAGTAGCTGTGGACAGCAGTATAAACTCAAGTAAGAAGAAGGATTTTTGAAAGGAAAAAAGCCTTTAGCAGGAAATAAGGGCTGAACACACTGGGGAGAAAATAAATATTATAATGCCAGTTGGAATGCCAGTTAGAAATCTCCATTTCAATACAGCAGAACCCATTCTTTTGGATTAATTGTTTCCCAAACAATGAGTCTGGGGCAAGAAGCATCCTGTCATTCCTGATCTATAGGCTCTGTATACGTGAATCCAGCTGAATACCATGTAAACCTACTGAAAACCAACAAACAGCTAATAGGATAAAAGGTGGATGCAAACTATTATTTAGTTTCTGTTGTAAACTACTATTTAATTTCCCCAGCGCTTTCCATTTTTTCCCGCTAATACTTTGGACAGAGGAAATCTTATGGAAAGCCACAGCAGAAAAGGTTCTGAGAGCTGTGTAAAACTGTTTTTGCAAATAAAGTGAAAAGAAAGTTACTTTTTCCACTTCAAAACAGAAATGCATTAGATTTCTTTCAGTGGATAATTTAATAATTTTGCAGTTTAGGATGGCAACTGTACCTTTACAAGGACTTTACCCTGGTGTTAAAGATGAGCTTTGTGCCATCACAAAGATTAAAAAAATGAAAGCCACAGAAAAAAACCAAACCAAAAGACACCCCAAAAAGCACATTTCATGTGCATCTCTCACATGCTTATTGGTATCAGCAGCTAATTCTCTGCAGATGCCTTGTATAGGGTGTATGTAAAGGTGACAGGGTGGAGGGGAAAATCTCGCATTTGTAAAAGAACACTAAAGAGAACGCAAAAATGGCAAGGAAGAATTCAGTCAACATCTTGGCCCTTAATTCCAATAAAGCAACATACTGCTGAAGAACTGGCTGAAGCATGACTGATTGCAATGCTGCCTCAAACACAATCCTGCCGTGTCTGAGCAAGGGCTGGGCAGGAGGGGTTCTGCACCATCAGAACCAGCAGAACACTCACACTGAAAGTCTGAGCCCAGCACAGAGCTCTGAGGTCACTGTCAATAAGGTGCTGTCAATATCAGGGTTTATTTGGCTCAGAGTTGAAAGCCACGATCTCACCCAGTAGCTGTGACTACCTGTGTATGAGGATGCTGATGAGAACAGCCCAGGCTTGTGAGAGAATCTCATCTGTGATCAGTGTGGATTTTCCTGAGCATCCAGGGCCATGGGAAGAAAGAGGCTTTTGTACTTCTGGATGATAGGAAAGGCTGTGCTGCAAATCTGATTCTGCTAACCTCCACTTTCTGGATGCCTGGGCACAGTTAATGATCTTGGCACAAAAATGTGGAACTAAGAAATTCACCTTAATTTGAGCACATTCTTTTAATGTTCCAAGGCAAAAGACTTTATGACTAGGCTTTGTTTTTATGTCAAGCTACTGCTGTAAAATTTGCCAAGTCCTCATGATCAAGTTTCATTCACCTTCCTTTTTCCAGAAACAAAGCACAGGGATGTGGAAGACACATGCTAGCAGACAGATCTTCAATTACTACTGCAGCAGCAGAGTGCAGCAACCAAGGGTTTCCAGCCCTTAGTCAGCACTGAGCTACTCTGCAATCCAGAGATAATACTGACAGTGCTCTGAGAATATCTAAAGGCAATGCAGCATCTCTTCTTACAAAATTTATATTCATTACTTTCAGAGTGGTCTTAATTGGCCAAAGCAGAGATGGTTTTTGGGTGGATCCCTCACCAAACTGTGCCTAGTTAAATACATCCCTGAGAAATTCAGTAAAACTGACATTTGGTGCCAGCAATGCAGACAGAAGTCAGCAGCTGTGAATTCCTTAGATTTACTGCAGGATATAAAGGGGAGATCAGGTAGCACTGATAAATCTTGAGGGCTGCCACAAAACCCCCGTCGGATGTCATGAGCTATAACCTTACACAGAGGGCAACTCAGAATAATTCTTCCTGGTGTTAGTTGCTCTGTCAGGAGTTATTTCTGCTGCAGAGTTTCACCTCCCTGCAGGCACAGGGGGCTCAGGTAGCAGCTGGCTTGCACCTGGGACAGAGCTTTCCAGGCACCCTGTGCAAGGCCAAGGAGCTGATGCTCAGGATGTTCCACCTCTCACAACAGCAAAAAGAAAAAACGTTTCTCAAACAGAAATGAAGCATTGACTTGATATCTGTAAAGTCTTGCTATGACTATCTGTCATGCACAAAATAAAATTAATTCGGTGCTTTGCAGCAGTTCTCACAGGATAACAGTTATTCCTCTTCACATGCTCTCTGCCTTTTTAAACCACACTTTCTCATCTAACTTTATTTAAGAAAAAGGAGGAAATTAATTACATCTCAAGTAATTAGAAATTTAAAATCCTTTAATTCACTTCTCTCAGACACACAGCTTTAGAATATATTAAGATGTTAGGTCTAATACTCTCCTCAGAAGCCTGAGAGACTAATTTATTTTGATGGAAGGCACACATGCCTCCGAAAGCAAACAGCCATTAACTCCTTTAATCCCTCCCCACCACAAATGATATATTTTGTTATTTAACTACCGAATCATTAAAAAAGGAGTGGAACCCAGGGATGTGAGAGATGCAGCCTAGCAGCCTGCCCTGCCCTGGCATGGCCCTGGCAGCCTGGCAGGCAGCAGTAAAACACACTGCAGTGTTTACAGCCCTGCCTGGAAACACGTCTGCAGGCTGCCTGAGCATGTCCCAGCAGACTGAGCTCTTCCCAGGCATAAACACTACTAGGCATCTCTAATCCAAAGCACCACGAGAAATTTGGCTCAGCGTCTCACAAACAATAGGCTTGGAACATTTAATTGACCGTGAGTTTCATGAATTATGTCAGTTTACAGAAATACTATCTTTAAATGTAATTTCTGTACTTACTGCTGGAAAAAAGGGCACATTAAAATATGAGGCACTTATTTTTTAAGAACCCCAACACACTTGACAAAACAAGGAGCAAATGGACAGATAATTTGATGCTATGTTGCTAAACTAAATTGGTATTGAATTCCAGCCTCAGCACCAAATGCAAGTTTACACACTGGACAAGCTGAATTCCTGATGCTGTCCCAAGAAGACACAGCCAAGGCACAGTGCAGCACTCGGAGGAAGACTCTAACCCCAGCTTTTACACTCCAGCATTTCACACCAGACCCACCCCTGGGCATGCTGGCTGTGTTAGATGGCTGGGCCTGAGGGCTACATAAAGTCAATGGTCACAATCTGTTCTCCTGATCTAGAAGATTAAGAACACATCCCAGTGATTACTAAAGTATAATTTATTTTTTTCTGATACTCTAAGTGCTATCTGGCATGACAGCCTACAGTAGACAACTTGAATTTTAGAAGATTACCTATATAAATAATAAATAATATAGAAATATGTATGTGTGGAGGCTGCAAAACAAATGGGAGTTGGACAGGTCAGGAAAAGTATTTTAGGGAGGAAATGTTGGTATCTCATTAAAATTACCTCTGGAAAGAACTGCAATATTCCCATACCCAAAGACTGAATTTCAAAGTAGCACCCGCAGTGTACTAAAATGGAACAGCCCTCAGTAAATATTTATTTCACAAGTCACCTACAAAAAGCTTATAATGAATTTTTTCTGAAGCTTTATTATGATAGATTGGCAAGAGTTTAAATTAATTTTTTTAAGCAACACAAAGCAGACAAAGAAGCCTAAAGATGATGAAAATCTGAAGGCACAAGAGGACACTCCTTTAGAAGAGAGAAGATTAAGAGCTTGTTATGCTGCAGAGCAATTAACACACTTGAACTTAAGCAGGGGATAATTTCTTCCAGATGAGGAAGCAAGGTGGACAGAGGAATCATGGCTAATAATTATCCTAATCTACTTTCACCATTCCTGCACTGAGGTTTTAGCAGCAGAGCAGGATAATTTGAGCCTGTGTACAGAGGATGATGGTGGAGAGGTTTTTGCTACATGCACTCACTCAGGGCTGTCTTCCTAAAGTTCTGTGTCCCCTTTCCACATGGAGTGTCCATCATCCTCCTAAGAGATGAGCTGGCACCCACCTGTGAGCCAGAAACACACTGGGCTTTGGCAAAACACTGAGGGTGTGCTGTAAATATTTCATCTAATCCACAACACCCAGCACCTGCTCGACACAACTTGTAGGTTACCCCAAAAGGGCTGTCAAACTGGAACTGCTCCTTAGAGCATTCAGGAAAATGGATTAGAGTCACTCACTGCAAAAGTTACAAGGCAAGACCTTTTTTGGGGGAGAAGCTTAGAGGAGATCCCTTGTGACTGACTGAGCACAACGAGCAGAAGGACAGGATGCACACAGGAAAGATGAGATGTTTAGTGTGTGTCCCTTTTTGAGAGCCTATATCACTGTTCATCCTGAAGGCAGCACACTACAGAGTGGGATTAGGGGGGCATTTTTTTACCCTGAATTTCCATATTACCTTATACACTGATTTATACCATATTATGTTACCATATATGAGGGGTACATTTTTTTACCCTGAATTTCTATATTACATTATACACTGATTTATACCATATTATGTTACCATATATGAGGGGTACATTTTTTTACCCTGAATTTCTATATTACATTATACACTGATTTATACCATATTATGTTACCATATATGAGGGGTACATTTAGGATTTATACCATATTATGTTACATATATTAGGGGTACGTTTTTGCACCCTGAATTTCCATATTACGTATATCAATTTTTACCATATTAGGTAATATGGTATATATTTTTTACCATATTTGTAATCATTCCAGAGCACCAGCATTGCTGCAGCACAGCATCCACCAAAGGCACTGCACTGGTAGCAGCTTGAAGCAGTAACTTGGGAAATGTTTGCAGTCTGTTTTGTCAGGGTGAGTGGTAAAACAGTCACCTTGGCATTGCTTGTGATGCTGTTAAAAGCTCAAATACATCTTAAAATCATCACAAAGATCTGTATTGGCATTCAAAGGGAAAAAATAATGCCCTGAGAGATAAGTAGTCGTGTATGCCATGAGCTGTGCAACCCCATGACAGATGTAGCAGCAATCCCCTCGGATACACTGACTGCAGAAAAGGTCTGCCAAAAGCCACATAGGCTGATGAAAAATAATTTGTCACAGCTGGTCATAGCTGGGGGAGGGAAGTTAGATTAGAAAAGTCATGCTGAGTTAAGAGAAAATGGGAAGAAATTAAAAATTACAAGAGTGAACAAATGGCATCTTTCCAAAAGATTTTACGTACCATTTGAAAATAATCCAAATACAAATATTTGATGGAAAAGAGAACCATTTTCAGAAAATATCATAGAGTTATTTAGGTTGGAAAAGACCTCTAAGATCACTTAGTCCAATGAGTAAGCTAACTCTGCCAAGTCCACCACTAACCCATGTCCCCAGGTGCCACAGATTTGTGTCTTTTAAGTCCCTCCAGGGATTGTGACTGCACCATTTCCCCTAGGCAGCCTGTTCCACTGTTTGACAATCCTTTAGGAGAATAAGCTTTTCCTAATATCAGCCCTCTCCAGGCACAGCCAGAGCCCATTCCCTCTCATCCTGTCACTTTTTGCCTGGGAGAAGAGGCTGGCACCCACCTGGCTGCACCTCCTGTCAGCGAGTCACAAAAAGCAAGAAGTTCCCCCAGAACCTCCTGCTCCCCGTGCTGAAGCTCCCCCATCTCCCTCAGCCACTCCAGACCCTTCCCCAGCCACATTCCCTCCCTGGACACTCTCCAGCACCTTGGTGTCTTTCTCCAGTGAGGAGCCCAGACCTGAACACAGGATTTGGGATGCAGCCTCAGAAGAGCCAAGTACCAGGGGACAATCACTGCCCTGGCTCTGCTGCTCACACTGCTGATGGTTATTTTGAAGGTTTGTTTTTTTTTTGTTTAAATGCCAACAATAACATCCTTCCCCTTCCCACAGGGCCACAAAGCTCTGGCCAGGGGCTGGCACACACAGCTCAGGGATTTGGCCTTTGCAGGTCATGGGCAGATAAAAGATATTCAGGGCAGCTTAAACATGTCTTTTTGGTGGATTATCTACACTGTGCTTTCTGCTTTCATTCCTACATGTATAAAAGTCTATAGTTAAACCAGAATTCCATATGTGAAGTGCAAAAAACTAAAATAGACAAATGTTCAATCATACACAGATCATTAAAAACCTAGCAGAATCAAAGCTCTAGACAACACACTGCATGCAATCTTCTTTCTGTGAGCTGTCTTACCATCATTCCTATCAGCATTTACATCTTTAAAGTTAACATCCACAGAAGCTTTGAAAATTCTTTGGGCTCTGCACAGTTGCCTGTCATAAAAAAACAGTTTTCAAATACCTGGCATATTAGTATCAAGAAGGATCCTCGTACTTAAATGTGTCAAATCCAAAAAAAGGTGCAGAAACACAACCAAGTTCAAACAGGCTGTTTATATGAAGGCTTTCTTGTAATGCTACTAAAGAGTTTAGTTACTAAAGAGATGTTTCTAACATAACAATGTTAGAGGCAGCGTTATATCAAAATAAAACAGGGAACAGTGAATGCACAGATAGGAAATTAAGGTAAAGAATGCTTTGAAAATGCAGATATCGTCCTTCTGTAAAGGAAAAGAAGCAAGAGTTGGAAAATAAGGAGGTCAGGCTGTCTAGAAAAGTAGAGAAACTTGAGTAGCAGAACCATATCAAAGATTTCCAGTAGCAGTCAATTAGGTTTTCTTTCTCTATGAAGGTGCACAGAGGGATGGAGGTTGCTTTTCTCCCTCTCACTAAAAATCAAATAACAGGATACATTTACAACAATCAAAAAACTCAGCACCTGGCTGCTGACTCATGCAATGAGCATATACCCAGCTGAAGGATAAAATTCCTCCCCTGAGAGAGTACTTTGGGTTGAAATGTATACACAGACTTCTACACAGATCAGATCCCTGCAGTAACTTAAAATAAGCAAGAATGTGAAAAAATACCAATTTCCCTGCTAATATAAAAACTTGCAGGTCACTAACTTGAATACTTTTCCTGTAGTGAAGAAAATTCATTAAGATATGCTTGACAAATGCAGTCTCTTATCTAAAAGGATAAGGATCCAGCAAAATAAGTCTGGACTAAAAAGCCTTTTAAAATAGTCTTGAGTTTACACCATATGCTTTATTTTTGTCATGTACTGCACTGAAAACATACCTTAAGAAAATACTGGAGCTATCAAAAATCTTCAAAATCTGTTGTGCCAGCAGTCTATTTTTAGACTAGTTTTAATAATTTTGGTTCTCACGATAAAAAATTCACTCACTTTCAATTAAATTTTAGAAAACTGTAATGAATCTTATATGGCAAAACCTCATAAGCATTCCTAATAAATATAGAGAAACTTGGGTTTACTTTTAGTTTGTTTAATTGTGGGGAGTGGGGTAAATTCCTCAAGAGTGCCAAAAGAAATTTTGCATCCCCAAGCAAATAAACTTTTCTGAAAAAACAGTCTTGTTACTAAAAAAAAAGGATGTTTGGAGGTTTGTTTGTCTCTTTAGGAAGCTCCTCAAGTGTAATCTACAAACAAGAATATAATGAAAGCAGACATTATGAGAACTTAATACACTAAATTAATTTTTATATGCTAAATAGTAGAAGAATCAGTAGGAAAAATACATAGAGAAGAACTAAACTGGACTCTAGTGAACTGCCACATGATTAGTGCAACACCACAATGTTGGGACCTATGAAATGTTTATTAAAAAAAATGGCTAAAATTTCACTTAAGAAAACTGACTTGTTAAGTCAACAAAACTCTTTGCAGGCAAAATCTTTATGCACAAACAGCCTGAGAGTTGTAACCCAGACTTGAAGTGAGCTGCAGCAAAAAGGGAAGCAAACCAAATCTGGAACTGCACACAGTACAAATTGAGATTTGAACAGTGAGTTATTAATTTTCTCAATAGCTTTTATATAGTGCTTAATGCTAATACATTAACTTTCAATTCATTCCTCAGAGGTGTTCTGTTAAACCCAGTTTGCTAACAAGAAATTAAAGCACAGAAATATTAAGTCCAGCAGCATAAAAACAAAAGAAAAAACACACACAAAAAAAAGCTCCACAAATAAATAAGCGAAACACCAACCAAACAAATGAACAAAAAAAGCCACTGCTTATTTGAGGACCCAGACACAGATGCTTAAACATTGATTTTCAATTTTTACCTCTTGGAAGTGTAATCTTCTTATGGTAGTCATGACTACCACATTTTTGTACATATTCATGTAGTAAATACAAGCATATTCCTACACAGATGTTTGTTGACCTTCTTTTTTAATTAAAAATTCTGTTTGCTTTTATGCTTAGGCACCCAGCCCGCAGTGACTGAGTTCTTGCTGCAGTCATTCACCCAGGCTATCACCAAACCCAGGATTCTCCCTAATGCAATGTAATCCCTGGAAGGAAGAGCCAAAGATCCTTGCTGTACACAAGGAACATGCCAGAGGTGTACTGACCCCAGCACTGCACTTCCAATTCAACTGCAAAACTCCAGATGAAACTAAGAATTCACTTTTAAAATAAAAAAACCAACAAACCAAATGCCATTACCAAATACAAATTAGAAGGTTTAGACTTTTGAACTATTTCACAGAGACTTGGGAAGAACAGCTGCAAGAAGTTCGTATATAAAGATCAAGCTGTTCAAGGCACTGTCTGAATTTTCAATTAAAATCCCATCTCAGTAATCCCAAATATATGTGGGACTCTTCTTTAGGATTTCCATGTTATGAAATTATGCAATGACATAGAGAAGGTTAAAAAGGAAATGAATGTTAAGTTTCTTCCACTATGAAAAATCAGTAAGCATGAAATCAAGTTGGAAGCCTGAGGTGGCAGTTTTGAGGCCACAGGCAGGTGTGTTCTAGGGCTGTTCATCACACAACTGTTTGGGTACAGGTTTAAGAGCAACTAGAAAATAAAGGGTCTGATGGGAGGCAGAAATAAATCACCTGGGGAAACTGAATGAAGATGAGTCATGCCCCAAGAGGAAGGGTTAAGTAGAGATTGAAAGATGGAATTTTGTCCAGGGATGGAATTTTGGAGACTCAGCATATCTTAATGACAAATAACAAACATTAAACTCAGAATGTATGCACCAAAATTGATATGATTAGTAAACACAATAGCAGTGAAGACAACCGTCTGAACTCTTATTTTTCCCTGAGTGAATGCACTCATCCAAAAGCTAATTCAAGAAGAATCCAGTGTGCTGAAAAAGCTCCCATCACCTTTCCCAGGCAATGCTTAAACATCTGCCTGGCAAGGACAGCACCAGGCACTAGGAGTTAAAAGTGACCAGGAAAGTTTGGGGATTTCATTTCTTCAGACCCAAAGCCTCCCTCCTGCCTGCAGTCTGTGTACATGCAGCTATTGGCATTCCTCAGCAAATGAATCCTTCACATTGCACTGATCATAACATTTAGATCATTCAGGAAAAAGGCACAAGTGCAAAAAATTGAATCTTGGGCCTGCTCTTATAGCACTCATTCTCTACTGTTCTGGTGTTCTGTGGTTTTTTACATCTACAGAGTTCATTGAGTTAATCTAGTTCTCTTTAGGGCAGGTTAGAACCAAACACTGAAACCTTGCTGTCTAATTCCAAGCCTCTCCATTACACACACAGCAGCCTGGAGTGTAAAAAGATCCTGAGCAATTGCAGCCTTCATAAAGGCACATATTCTCTGCATACAAATAATTACAGTACTTGACACAGAACTCCCAAGAAGACAACAAGGTCACCTCTCCATTGAGGGCTACTAGACGTGAACATCTGTCACTTAAACAAATGTCACCGAGTATTTCAACCTGAAGGCTTCACTTATCCACAGAGAATAGAAAAAAAAAGTTGTATTTTCAGGTTTATGGGGTGACATCTGTTTGAGTGACAGATGCCTGTGCCACAAGAGTACTGCATACAATGTTTTTGTGAGAGAGTAATCACCTCCAAAAGACTTTACCTGGAACAATAAACTGAGTGTTCTTTCTTTCATGATAAGCTCTTTTCATACTTTAAAAATCCACTTTATCAGGGATTGAAGTTGCAAAATTTAAGAGCTGCATATGCTAAAGTAAGGCAGCCTAAAGCCTTTAGAGACACTGACTTATTTGTGCCTAAGCCTAAATCCTGGTGTTTAGATCTCATTATCTCGGTTTGACCGCGAGACTGCAAACAAGCCATGCAAATTTGTAAAACATCCAGCGTCATTTGTATTAGAATTAAACACTACTTTGGGTATGCACAGTTTTGGGATATTTATTTTTACTGCTGAATGCTACACTAATCTGCAACTGAATTGATCATTGTATTGAATTAGCCATTATTTGATGATTATCTCAAGCAGAACAAAACAACCCCAAACCAGCAGGGAGTCTTTATCTAAAACCAAAGGAAAACAGATTAAAACTGTGAAAACACAGCTCTATAATTTATTAATTAATATTTTTGGGTTGTTTCATTAGAACTTAAATACTTGTTGGGGAGGCTATTCATTATTGATAGGATGCTGTAAATCCTGTAAAATATTCTATTCAGGATTTTGTTCTTCCATAAATTCAGTAAATTGGCTGCTTGAACAAGGGTCTACAACCACCTGTGGTAAGTAAATTTTGTATTCTTTTAGCAATACAATCATTTCACTGAAAGCCACAGCCTGTGAAGAAAGATCAGAAGATTTGGCTAAATACAAACTAAAACTGTCAATGTGCCTATGGGATAATTGATTCTAATCCAGATTCTCCCTTAGGAGGTATAGCAAAGCTATTGATGACTTCTCAATCAGTCAAGTCTTCTGGCAGTAAATGAACACTCTAAGATCTATCAGATCATCCAAACCATAATTTTTTTATCTTCTTTCTGCTGATCTGAAATGCAGACAAAAAGAAGTAAATCATTTGATCTTAAAAATAAATTGACAAAACATGGCAAAGCACCTTCCTGTCTCCCTGCCCTCCTTTGTGAGTGACTCTCTCTGGAGAAACACTGCTGCCATCAGACACCTCCAGCATCTCTCTGAGTTACACATTAGATATATCCAATGGATTATATGCAAAGCAGCTGCAGGACTGGATATATCAGTGGAAAATGAGTTTGTCCAGAGTGGAAGTGGGTTGTCTAGTAGTGAAGAGGGAAACACACGTTGGGAAGAAAGAGCAGCTCACTCTGAAGAATTGTAGCAGCTGTTTTGTAGCATGTTAGTATTTTGAAAACATCAAAATATGTAATTCCCACCCCCAACAGGCTCATCAAAGCAATGTTTTAAAAAAATCATTTGGGAAAAGGTGAAAAAGTGACTTTCAAACTTTTCCAGGGTCCATGACCAAAAAAGCAATACTGACACACATACATTTGTCAACTATGGTATATGAATTTTCACCAGCTCTACAACTTCACAGAAACCCAACAGATTTACCATGGCCTGTGAACCATATACCCAGGAGTTCTGACTATTTTTACAGTATTCTCCATTGTAAATTTAGTGCCACACAAGGAAAATAAATTTACAGCAAAAGTAATGACAGCTGTCTATATCACAGCTCATTTCCACTCAAAAGAGATCATTTTTCAGATGCTTATGATTCAAGGCCTGTTTTTAAGATAAAATTAGCACATTCATTCTTAGTTTGTAAATAATTTTTTTTAAGCTTTGAAATAAAAATGATTAGAGAGGGGAAAAAATGCTTCATGCTTATCAGGATATATTTATGTGCAATCACACAGATTTTTTTTTTTGTGATAGATGTTCAGAATGTGAAAACTAACAGAAGTCATATTTCAGATTAAGGTTGTCTTCTGGTCAACCAAAAGTAGCTATACAACTTTTAATTTATTTTTCAATTATTTTACAGTACATCTATTTTTTTTAAATACACTTAACTCAACTATGCAAATATTATCACTGCACTGTTATATTTAGTATATTCAACAGGACTAGCTCCTTAAGAGACAAAAATTGTGGTCCCATTCCACTGATCAGTGTGCCACAGACAGTTTACTTTCCCAAGGATGTATATAACAAAACAAAAAATATGCAAAATAAGTTTTTAAAAATGTTCCTCTTTTTTCTCTTTTTTGTTTTTGTTTGTTTGTTTTTTGCAGCACAGGTAACTGAAGCTGCAAGTAACTCAGGGGGTTTGATATTACTAATTGTGTTCACATCTAAATTTTTTTTAACTTCCCTGTTCAAGATCAAATTGATAAATCAGGATAAATTCATGAGGTGCATTCACATATCCTGCATCCAGGTTAAATCACTAAGCCTCAGAAATCAAAGCCAACATCCTCACTGAAGCACAAAGCAGCCTCACGTGGCCAAATGCCCCAGGGGTCTCCTCAAATATTTGCATTTTCTTTCATTCTGGGCTATCACAGCACAGTCCCCATATGGATCTGTCACCTTAAAAACTGCTGTCAGAAGGATGTCAGAATAAAACCTGATATAAATAAGCCACGTGCCTTAATGACCAACCACACATTTTAATTCAAAGACCAAGTAATAAAGCTTAAAAGTTCAGTAACTTCAGTAGTTCATGTTACCATGGAGTCAGCATTACAACTATTGTAGGTGCTTTTTCTGTTGATAGGCTATCACAGGTATGAACAAGTAATGCTGAATATTTTCTTAATCCCCAACTTTCAATCATCACCTTACAGACCAAATTGATATAGGGGTGAAAGGGATTTAATTACCTATGGTAGCCCTAAAAAACTCAGAAAAACTTCAGAACAAAGGGCAAGTATTTCACTATAGATACTGCAAAAATGTAAGATTAACTTCTGTTACTTAGCTGCTGTATGGTTAGATCAGTTCAAATCACCACAGTTCAAAGATGTAAATATTTTAAACCTGTGTTACTGAAGTTACTTAAATAATAAATGTTCCCTACAATTCCTCTGCCCTTTTTATTGTTCTCATATTATTTCAAGTTTTTCGTAGTTATTAATTTCTTGCATTCTTTCTCAGCATCATGACTATAAAGGAAACTTATGCTTCAAAGTGTTTTAAATTACTGACGTATAAAACTGAATTAAGGCAATCAGCTTACTAGTAACGAAACCTGAATCCAAGGCAGCCTAAATAAAACTCAAATTGAACTGATGGTTGTATTTTGTGCTAATATGCTAAAAAAATGATTTTATTTATTCAGACTGGCTAGATGCATCTCAAACAGCACACCTCACAAAAACAGATTTAACAGATCAAAACTTCCCAAGGGGAATTCAAAGGAATTTTACTGAAATGTGTCAATATCCCCTAAAATAGTCAGGCCACAGCTGGATAGTGCCAGAGAACGTCCTGTGCCAGCCATCTGCATCACAGGGCACCCTCCAAGCACGGGGACCAAGGAGATTGTGCTGCTGGACCCAGCTTCAGGTGTCTGCCTTCCTCTGACATCACCTGCCTCACCTTGCAAACATCTGCTGTGCTCTTCTCATTCAAATCCGAGGGAAAGTAGCACTTCTCCCCTTGAAAATGCTATTTTGTGTTATTTCTCTGCTTCCTTTAGACCTCCTGCTTTCATTTTGTGGTGGGAATTGTGGAGTTCAAGCCCACACTGCTTCTTACCTGCTGTGTGTATAAAGCTCAGCCTGGGGAAAGGCACTGCTTTGTGCTGGGTTTAGTTTTGTACAGAACAAACTGCTCCTAAACCTTTTCACAGGTGTCACAAAATACCACACATGGTGGCTTTGCATCTCCAACTCAGCCATCAAAGTCTATCCCAGCCAAAAAAGAGCCTGGTAGGAATTGTTAAGGACAAGGTAACACTCAGAAAGATTTCCAATAAGTATAAATCAAAAGCAGACCTGCTTCATCCAAGCATGGTACTAAAGTTGTTTTTTCTTTTATCTTTCAGAAGTGACTTTCCTTTAGGCAAAGGGATATTAAAAAACAAAATTGGCCAGTCCCAAACTTACAGGAGGTTTAATGTCTGTAAGGAAAAAATACATCACCAAATAGTTCATTTGTTCTCTTTGCATAATCCTTGTGACCTCATAGCTGGTAACAGTAGAAATTGGGAGATGAATGACTTTGTGGAAAAAACACTTCTAAAGAGTTTTTTTATTAATTATCTGACAGATAAACTATTACACTAATGCACTGTGAATGCAGAAAAACTAACCTAAGTGTTTGAGGAGTTACCAGGTTTAATCCTCTAAATCAAAAACTATAACAGATTTTATGAAAATAAGCTGATTTTGGCTGAAGCACTGGTCAAACAATCAGCAATGGCATTAGGAGAAAACCACAATACTGCTGAACTAAACTGATAGCATACTAATGTTTTCAATACTAAAACTACTTCTGCACAAACAAGAATAGAAACATTAGTACCTAGCACATCAGTAAAAATGGAAAAGGCATGGGGAGATTGCCTGTGTGACAAGTGGTAAGTACAAAAGATAAAAGAATTTTTTCAACTTAAATAAGAATTTTTTTTTTCCATTCTGCCCACTACTGCTCCATCAACTTCTGGACATGGCTTGTGAGAGCCCACTGAAATGTTCACAAGGTTCAGTTTGCCTTTTTCGAGAAAGCTCTTATTCATCATGAAACAATACACAACTACTGCTTTTCTTATGACTAAATACTTTGCTAAAACTAAGCTGGACTGCTACATTCTGCTGAGCATCTTGCAACATACATTCCACACACCAGAGACTTTTTCCTTTTTTTTTTTTTTTTTGGGGGGTGTTATGCTTACTGTAGAGTTTTTCTACTCATATGTTGAGTTTACCACAGGACCTGAGCACGGAGCAGGTGCCTCCAGCCCCCCTGACACTCAATGGGATGCAGAAATGGCACAAACCTCTTATTTCTGTGTCTCTTGATGCTCCATGTACATGGCCAAGGGTTTGACCCTAAACAAATAAAAAAAAGTGAATGCTGTAGTAGTACACACCAATAAAAGTCAAATCCCCCTCCCCCCCAAAAAAAACAAAAAACAAAATCTAAAAAAATCCCAAAAACAAAAAGCTCTCCGCTTTAGTAAAATTTGAAAAAAAAAAAAAAAAAAAAAAAAGCTCT